>CAUYRT010053615.1:0-32489 GCA_963574885.1 Lepilemur ruficaudatus
TAAAAATATATAGAAAAAATTAGCTGGGCATGGTGGCGCATGCCTGTAGTCCCAGCTACTTGGGAGGCTGAGGCAGAAGGATTGCTTGAGCCCAGGAGTTTGAGGTTGCTGTGAGCTAGGCTGACGCCATGGCACTCACTGTAGCCCGGGCAACAGAGTGAGAGTCTGTCTAAAAAAAAAAAAAAAAAAAAAGCCCTCCCTTTATATTAACTTTCCAGTGGGCAAGTGAAAAGACAGACAATCAACAAAACAAGTGATATAGTACATTAGCTGGTGATAACTTACGAAGTAAAATAATACAGAAATTGAGAACGAGAATTGAGAGGTAGGATTCAGTTTTAAATAAGGTGGGCAGGCAAGGCCCTACTGAGAAAGAGATACTTAAGTAAGTGCTTGGTGTAAGCGAAGGGGGAGAGGGATCCTTGTGAACATCTTGAAAAACAGGATCCTAGTAGGGAAGATAAGAATAATGGCCTGAGGCAAGAGGAAACACCCTTGCTAAATTCAAGAGAAATGGAATCCAGGCCACTGTGTCTGGAATAAAATGCAAAAATGTGGAGCAAGGTAGGAAGATACTAGAGAGATACCAGGGACTAGATGTTACAGGTTCTTGTGATCACTTCAATGACTTGTGTTTTTCCTGGTAGTGAAATGGTAAAACATTGGTGGATTTTAACCAATGGCTTCTCATCACACTCCAACGGAAAAACAAAACACTTGTTACTGACATAAACTGGGATAAGATCATTCTAGCTGCCATCTTGAATAGGGTATAGTTAGGCAAAGACGGAAACAGGGAGTTAGAAATGATGATGAATGGAACAAGCTAATAGCATTATCTTTATCAATTTTCTGATAATATGAATAATTCATCACTAGAAATGCTAACTAGCTAATAAAACAGCACACAAAAGTGCTAGTTGGTTCTGACTAAACCTCAAGTAATCCTCTCCTGGATATAATATATTATAGACTCTTATTTGTCAAAAGACAAATTATAGACTCAAATTTGTCTACTAAAAGTCTTTAAATAGTTTAAATTAAATAAAAATAAAATCAATTTTATTTTAGAAAATTGCACATTTTTGAGTATGTAAGCATATGTTGCTTTTGTTTCTGTTATTTATTGGACTATAATGTTTCTTTTATTTGCTTACATTATTTTGGCTAGTAATAGTGATGTGTAATATATAAACAGATACACATAGACTCACATGTTAGTCTGCCATGTGCTTGACAGTCAATTGTGGATGGTATCTATGTTTATTCATGATATTCCTGTCACTACTTTTTGTTGTTTATAAATTGAGCTAGCTGGACATGCTCTCTTCTAAGCTCTAGAGAACACATGTCTATAATTCATGACAATTACATTTTGAAGAACATTTTTTATGGTAACTTGCAAGGTCTATTTGAAAGATTTTCTTTCCTAAATTGTTTCAGAGAATGTCACAATATAAAGCACTTTCTAGAAGCTATTTGAGCCTTTTACAAATTCAACTTCATAATTTCATGTTCATAAATTTTAGAGAAAATCAAGTTTGGAAAACATTAAGAAAAATTAAGGTAAGAATTTGATACTTAATTGCATTTTTTATAGTTTTGACCCAATTGCTTTTATATAATAATATAAAAAAGTCTGTCCCTATTTTAAATTCACAATTCCACTAGAAACCAACCTAATGTTACCAAATCATTTTGTTAACCTCTAATGGCTGCCAATGATTCCTGCCTTCTGGTATTCATGACCTTGCATGTAGACTGGACTTAGTGACTTAATTCTAACCAATCGAATACTGCAAAAGGAGTAGAATGTCACCCCAAGTTTAGGTTATGAGAGTGTGGTTTCTTTGTAGTGCTGCCTGACCAGTTCATTCTGAAGGAAACCAACCAACAGGAAAATGAAGGTGGCCTCTAGCCACTAGTCAGCAAAAAACTAAGGTCCACGATTCAACAACCCACAAGGAACCAAACCCTGCTGACAACCATGTGAAATACTGGAAGCCCATCCTATCCGGTTGAGCTCTGAGATGACTATAGTCTAGGTTACCGCACTGATTACAGCCACATGAGACATCTTTAGCCAGAGTACTCACATAATCTTTGCCCACATTCCTGACCTATAGAACTACTACAACAATAAAAGCTTATTGTTTCAAACTGCCAAGTTTTGAGGTATTTTTCGCACATCAATTGATAACTAATATGCTCTACTATTTGCCATGTGATATAGCACATTTAAACTTCCTTCTTCATCTAAAATATATCTACTTTAGCATACTATGGGGCTCCAATGATTATCTAACCATATTTTTCCTAAAATATTATTTTAAAAATTTAAAATTTTTAAGCAATCTCCAATTTCATATAAGCATAAGAAGTTAAATGAATATAGATATGAAACTATCTCCTAAACTTTATTATTATAGTGTCATTATTAGGTAGATTAGTCTTATTTAAATAAATATCACACCAGAGAACATAATAAAATATAAGGTCATAGATATGATTATTTTATTCTAGCTAGAGTACAAAGTAGTAAATTATTTATTTGTTTGTTTAGGTAATTATACCATTATGGGAAGGCTAATACCTTGTTCACTTTGTGTAAATAGCTCTATGTACTAAATATAATTGTCAATTTAAAATGACACTAATTTCCATACCAAAAGCTCTTTTCAGAGATGCTCCCTTCTCTATTTGTATGCTTTAATGTGCCAAACACTTTGCTAAACTGTGTCCCATAGGGCATTAAATCTCCTTCTTAGCTGTCTTAGCTGTCTGGTTGTGCATTACCAGCATCTCTGAATTTGGTATTTGGCTAATAGCTCTATTACCTTTCATGCTGAGTCCAAAGCTTTACCTCCCTCAATCTTTACTTTTGCCAACTGGAAAATTCTCCATCATGTCAAGAAAACCCACTGTGCAGTGTGCTTAGGGAATGGGCCCTCTCTTGCTGACTGACAGCTATTCAATAGAGAAAAGAGCTACAGAGAGATGCCGATACGTATTAAGCTCAGTGAAGAGAACAAGCTTTGTATTTCAAAATGTCACTTTTCTTAGAGTTCAGTGGGAGTGAGTAGCTATAATAAGGTAATTTCTAGAGGGAACCATACTGTAGTTCATTGTATAAATAATTGATTTGATCAGCTGAAATTATTGTGCCTAGTCCTGAATGACCTTTCAGATGAATTGCTAGGTTTTCACTACAAAAGCAACCAGACCTTATAGTAAGATGTCAAAGAAATCCATATACAGTAGTTTCCTATAAAAAGAAAGGGTATTTGCATGGCATTATTTTCTTAGAATAACTAAAATATGATCAGTTCTTTTCCTGTATACAAATAGAGACAGCATATTTTGGTTTTATTTGTATGTTCAAGGTCAAACACTAACTGAATTATTTCAACTGCATCTTATATATGAATGTTTTAAATACTATTTTTAAAAATGAAATAGAGAAACAAAACATAAATGTTATGACACCACAAGGGAAAGGAATTCTCTTTACAACATGTAGACTTCATTATAATGTAGTCTAAAATACCCTTAAGAGGGTATTTTCTGTTAGAAAATTAACAAACACACTTGAAATTCTGCAGAATCACAAATTTTAATATCTCAGTATGGTCTCATCCCTTACTTTCTTTATGCCCCAATCCTTATTATAATGTATCACTTATGCCTGTTCAAATACATTGTATATTCTCTTTCTGCTCAGAAGCTTTACATAATTAATCACATGGTATCTCTCCTTCATGTACTTATTTAACACATTTGCTTATTTTAAATTATAGAACATTATTGCTCATTGTAAAACATTCTTCAAATAAAAAAGGGATGTAGATAATTTAAAAAATAAAACATTCTCAATTTCCTTGATCTCTATTTCATATTTCTACTCTGTATGTGCAACCATGGTCCATAGTTTGTGGAGCATTTTCTCAGATCTTTTTGAATATATGCTTAAGCATATCTGTCTATCCATAGGTCTAGATATGTATATCCATGCATATGTATATATTTATTCATACACATATAATTTATTGATGCATGCATATATAAATACTCATATTTGTAGATATTTACCTACATGTTTACATATTCTTTTTAACACAAAAGAAAACATTCTGAGCATACTTTTCAGAATTAGCATATAACACTTAAATACATCTTAGATATGGCATTTTTCTATTTTTATAATACAGTTTTTAATTGTTAAAGTTATATATTTACTAAGTAAAATTTCTGACAATATACAGTAAAAGCATAATTTGATTACCCCTAAACTTTGGTATCATTTACCAGAAATTGCTCTCATAGTTTTTAAATATGTCTACCTAATTCTTCTTAGTTGCTTCTCAGTGTTTCATTGGTGGCTGCAATGACTTTGGTTATACTCTTTTTGTGTTTTCCTATTTGGGAATATATGTGTTTTTCACTAATTAAAAAAATTTTTTTTAACAAAACCTATTCTACCCACATCCTCTTATACTAAGCCTTTATAGTTAAAATCAGGCTGCAAAAGGCACATTTACAGAACTGATACAGTCTACCTCTGGTAAACAGAATGTGACTTCAGGTTTTGAATGATTGGGACTTCTTACCACATGATTACAGGCCAATATAAGCCTATTTCCCACTATGTAGATGACATAAAATATAAGTGTACTTTATTCAGCAATATGGTATTTGCTTATCCTTTTGGGCCCAAGCAACTCCAAAGGTTGGCTACGTTTGATGGCATCAGTATTTTGGGGGAAATATAGCTAAAATCAAGACTAGAATTATCCAGTGTTGGAAATCCAGGAAAGACTCATATCTTTGGAATTATCTGTGGAAAAACACCTTTTTGTCAATTCTTACATGCCTGGTCCAAATTTTTAACTTTATATGAAAAAGACTTCACCACTTGAGTTTGAGAAAAAGAATTTATCCTTCATAGTCAACTATTATTTATTATTTCTCACTGCAGTGAAATGCCATTTAGCCAGACATAATCTGGCTAAATGTGTGCCCTTTCCTGAGATTTGCCTCTGTTTTATATAGTCAGTTCTTCAAATTCTCCACAAATATGACCTGTCCCTACTTAACACCCTTATTTTAAGCCCCAGTGCTTATTAAATGATCTACCATTGACTCCAGTGAACAAAGTACTTTTCTCATTGCAGGTCTTCAAATAAATTGCTATATGTTGGGAAAGCTCCCCATTTAACCAATGCCCTTCACTTGGCTGTATGAGTTGTATCTTTAGCCTCCAATTATAAAGTCAAATCTGAGTATACCACCTCCCCTGATAGCAAAAATCTTGTACACTAATTGTGTGAACTCTAAGCTCTGTGAAGTAAGGGTCATCATAATATAGCCTGGCACAGTGTCGTTCATATACTTGGTGTTCCATGAATATTTTGTGGTTGAAGAACGAAAATAAAAATTGGAAAGACAAAACTAAGGAAGGAAAAAAGACAACCAGACATCAGAACATGTAATTACAGCAGTGAGAGATTGAATATACCAAAAGAAAATGGCCAGACATTATGCAACAATAGAAATCTGACTCTGAAGCCTAGGAAGTCAAACGACAACACGGCAGCAACCAGGACAGGAATCCAAATCACAACTTCTGCCACAATGTGCCCAGAACCATCAGGACTTGGTCAAAAACTGCCAAATTTCCTATGTTTTTACCCCCATTTTCAACCCATAATAAACCAGAGAAAACCAAAATCACATTTTTCTCCCATACCAACAGCCTTCAATCAAAACATACTGAAGCCTCCCTCTTTTTTCAGTATAAAGCCTTCCCTCACTCTGCTTGCCTTTGAGTCTCTGCCAAACTCAAGTGATGTTGGCGTATATATTTGTTATAAAACATCTAAAAAAATAGGCTCTGTTTTTTATAACTTAGTTGGGCCTCTTTTATTTACTTGTACTACTTACAGAGGATGAGAGTATAATTAATAATTCTTTCAGAATATATATAATATATATATTAACAAGTTTGATACACTAAGTAAAAGTCATATATATTATGACCAGAAAGGGTAAGTTAGCAGACATTTGTTCTTAAATTCCACAATGAAGAACCCATGATGACCTGTTGGTAGTAGGCAGATGTTTAAGAAATTTTTATTTTTAATATTTAAAAAGTAATTTCATTCAATAATAAAAAATATTTTTTCATTAATACTTTCCTAGATAATTGATATATTTGCAGTGGTCATGGTCTAAATAATAAGTAGCTTCTATTGCTTTAAAAGTTCTCCTCAAAGATTATCATTATTACTGTTATAGTATTCACCAGCATGTGTCAACAGCTGTTTAATGTGTAAGGCAAGTAAAGTTAATGCAACCCCAAAATAGCCAGTTGCTATTTTCATATATTCACTCAACAAACTTATATACATGGACACTGTTTTTAGTAAATTCATACTCTAATAAGAAAGATGCGATATGTATAAAAATACATACATGATAAATTGTATTAATGGAGATATAAATAATCTGTACAGCTTGAGATAATATAATACTTCCTGTTAGGCCAATTAAATACAAAATCATGAATGAAGTGGCATTTAACTTGCTGTCTTAAAAATAAGCATCTTTAAGTTGGTTAGTAGTGTCTAAGTGGACTAAAGTAACAGAAAAGCATAAAACCAAGAACAAAATCACAAAGAAAACAAAAAGGTATTTTGGGAACTCAGTGAATGTGCACAGAAATGTTAAAGGGCAGTTTTACCAAAATACAGGTTTCATAAAGAAAAAAGTACAGCTGAAAGCCTGGAAACATAGGTTAAATTCAGATTGTAATGGTAAGGACTTACTGAATTATTGTAATAGACTGACAGACAGATATTGCAGAGCCAGCCATCCAACTCTTTCTACCTTTATTATAACGTGTACTCCTTCATGTCTGAGGTTATAAAGCTAAAGACTACATTTCCCAGCCTCACTTTTAGTTCCATTCCTACTTTGACCTAGCTTTCCCTAAGCAGAAATAGCCATACAGATTTGGAGAGTTGAAATGGGATAAAGTCAGACATCTTCTCTTTCTGCTTCTAAGCCGATGTGTTACAGCAAGTCGTATAGCCGGTGGTTTCGAGGAGTGTCAGAGAATCAAGATTTATTCGCCGGCGGGCGCAGAGGGGTCTCGCCGCCAAATTCTGAGCCCCATCTACTGGGTTTTTCCCACTTTTATTAGGTTGGGGTGGTCTGAGGGGTGGGGTCTCAGGTGGCTGATACAATTACAGAAGCTAGGTAATAGGTTAGTATTAGGTTGATGAGGGTCTTCTGAGGGGTGGGGTCTCAGGTGGCTGATGCAATAGGTAAGCGTGATTGCAGAAGCCAGGTAGTAGGATAGTATTAGGTTGATGAGGGTCTTCCTTATCAGTGTGAAGATACCTGATTTTTTTCTTCTCAGTGGCATAAGAGATCTCATTTCATTCTTCCTGGTTCTATGGCTATGAGAGGCATAGCATGGATTATCTACTTCACTATCAGGAATCAAGACTTAAATAGTATGCCCTTGACCTAGCACCTTGGAAAGTGGTTTGATTCCCTAATTTACAGATAATGGCAGAGAGACAAGATCTGTAGTGGACAAGTTTTGCTGCATTATTATAAGAATTTTTTTCTGGATTCTGATCTACCCTGCAACAATTACAAGTACCTTACATTAAATGTATTTCTGTTTAAATTAACTAGAGCAACTTCTGTCGGCTACAGTGTGCCATATGAAATAAATTTTGAAAAAAAACCAAACAAACAAACAGATTTTCCACTGTGTCTACTCACTCTGGGCCAGTAGCTCTCAGTCACAGGAGATCTGCCCCCTCAGAAGACATTTGGAAAATGTCTAGAGACATATTTTTGTTGTCACAACTGGCAAGCTTCTAGTAACATCTATTGGGTAAAGGTCAGGGATGCTGCTAAACATTGTATGATGCACAGGACAGCCCTCTCCACCACAACCTGCAAACAAATTACCCAACCCCAAATGTCAATGGTATCAAGATTGATAGGCCTTGCCCTTGATAAAGTACTAGGATTTTGATAGTTAGGGTGAAAAGAAGAGTACATAAGAAATAGGTCAGAACTAAAATTGATTAGGCAATTAACATGAAATATGGATACCAAGCTGGACAGGTTTTTGGAAGGAATATAATGAATTTAATTAGGATGCATTTAATGTTTTTGTTTTCTTCATAAAATTCATAAAAACAAATGCATGTACAGAGCTTTACATGTGTTATACACCTTAAGTATAATCATTAACTTACATAATTTCCACCAACTCTATGGCATAAGTAATATTATTATCCACAAAAGACCTATTATAACCAAAAAACCCCAAAATGTCAGTGTTATTACAAAAGTTAATTTTTTTAAATTTATAGTAGAGTGCAATGTAAGTTTGCAGTAGCCAAATACATTTCATTTTATGGCTTTTGCATCGTTTTTAGATAAAATGTCATCCCCAGTGTGTCCTATTTTTATTCCTTAGCCAAAGAATCATGAGCACATTAAAATGTCATTTTTTGTTGCTAAGTTTGAGTGGCTTGTTACTCAGCAATAGACCACTAGGAGCATTTATTCCAGTATCACAAGATTGGTTTAGCATTCAAAGTGAATCAGTGTAATTCTCCATATGGATTAAGAGATAAGAAAAAAATACATATAACCATCTCAATTGATGCAGAAAATGTTTTGAAAATATTAAATATCCAACATACATTCATAAAAAGTTTCAGCAAATTAGAAAAAAAGTAAATTTCTAAATGTTATAAATAGTATTTATGAAAAAGCAATAGCCAACACCTTATCAACTTAGCAGTGAAAGTCTGAGTGCTTTTTTGCATAAATTCAGGAACAACACAAGTATGTATACCTCCACCATTTCTATCCAACTGTGTACTGGAGGTCCTGCCTAGTGCAATAATGGAAGAAAAGTAATGAAGATTAAAAAGAGAGAAATAAAATATTTTTCTTGCAGATGCTATGATTGTGCAAATAGATAACCACACACAAGCTACAAAAGAGCTACCAGATCTTATAAGTCAGAGTAGTAGGGATACAGGTCAATATCTTAAAAAATCACATTTGTATGTACTGGTATTTATACATATTTTTAAATTTAAAAAGCAATTTAAAATAGAATTTGAAATGTATACACTGTTTACAATAGCATCAAAATCATGTAAAACCTTTACTCTGAAAACTTCAACACTTTCGGAGGAAATTAAAGGAGACCTAATATATAAAAACCTATACTATGCTCATATAACGCAAGATTCTAAGTATTAATACTGTATGTCAATTTTGCCCAATTCCCTATGTAATCAAAATAATTCCTATAAAAATCTCATTATATTAAAGTGAATTCCAAATTTATATAGAAATGCCCCCCAAAACCCTAAAATACCAAAACAATTTTGAAAGAGAACAAATATGAAGCCTCACACTATCAGAGTACAAGATTAATATGAAACTACTGTAATCAATACAATGTGGTATTGGAGTAAGTATAGATATGTTTCATTGGCGAAGAATAGATAGTCCACAAATACACCCACCCAAACGTACATGGTCTTTAAAAAAGGTATTCACACCTAATGGGTGTTGTGCACACCATCTGGGAAATGGACACGCTTGAAGCTCTGACTCAGGTGGGGCAAAGGCAATATATGTAATCTAAACATTTGTACCCCCATAATATGCTGAAATTAAAAAAAAAGATATCAAGCTAATTCAATGGAAAATAAACATTTTAAAAACCAATAATTCTAGAACAACTTGATATATACTGAAATGCATACTGAAAAAAACTGAACTCTTATTTCACACCATAGACAAATATCAAATAAAATTGGGTCATCGATCTATACATTAAAGCAAAACTAGAAAACTTCTGGAAGGAAGCATAGGAGAAAAGTAGTTGTGATTTTGGGTTGACTAAACATTTCTCAGATGGGCCAAATAGAAAGATGACCCATAAAAGAAAGACAAAATATGGTTGGATTTTATATAACTAAATAGACTTCTACTTTCAAATGCTTA
The DNA here is from genome assembly GCA_963574885.1 of Lepilemur ruficaudatus. NCBI lineage: Eukaryota > Metazoa > Chordata > Mammalia > Primates > Lepilemuridae > Lepilemur > Lepilemur ruficaudatus. Next base: position 10,057 of record CAUYRT010053615.1, read on the forward strand.
AAGAACATCATCAAAAATTGAAAGTAAAGCCGCCGACTGGAAAAAAATATTTATTGCTATTTCTTTCTTTCTATCTATCTAATCTATCACTATCTGAAAAATTATTTCACAAGAAACTTGTATCCAGAATATAAAAGAACTACTACAATTCAATTATAACAGATAAAACAAAATCAAGAAATGAGAAAAATGTATGAACGTATATTTCACAGAAAGTTATATGAATGGCAAACATACACATGTAAATGGAAATATAAATTAAAATATAGTGAGATACAACTACTTCCGCACGAAAATGGTTAAAATTAACGAGACTAACAATACCAAGTGTTGTTTGGGAGGTGAAACAACAAGAATGTTTATACATTGCTGGGGAGTATTTACATAAAAGTAAACTACCATTTTGCCCAAAATATTGTTCAGTTGCTTGTGAAGTTAAATATCTGCTTACTGTATGACCTAAAAATTTTACTTGTATGTGTTCTCAAAAATATTTGTACACAAATGTTCTCAGCAGCTTTATTTGTAAATGCCCCAAACTAGAAACAACTTAATGATCATCAGGCAAATGAAAAATAGATCATAGTATATCCATATAAGGACATACCAGGCACCAATTGAAATGAATGAACTCAATAAGTGTAACAATATTGACCATTGTTACTCACTGTTGAGAAAAAGAAGCCAGCAAGGTAATAGTACATAGTCTATGGTTCCATGTTTATGAAATTCTAGAAAAGGCAAAACTAATCTTCAGTAAAAAAAATTAGACCAATGCTGTAGAGAGGTTGGCTGGAGGAAATTTTTGTGTGATGGAAATATTCTACATATTGATTGTGGAGGTAGTTGTGCTATAGAATGCATTTGTAAAAAGTCATCAACTGTACAAATATTGAAATATGTCACACTATGTAAATCAGACTTCAATAACATTTATTTAAACAAGAAACTTACTTTTATGATTAATATCACATGGATTCGAATTTTATTAAAATAGTTTTCCTTAAGGAAGAGCATACATGTTAACACTGACGCCTGCATGTGAGGGGCAGAACAGCCTGTGGGGTTCTGGAGGCACACTGCTGGCCGACGGGGCCAGAGTAATCTAGAATCTGCCATTTATTTGTTCTGGGTCCTTTATTAATCTTTCTGAATACAATTTATTGTGAATGAGTTTTTGAAAATTATAATCAGTGCATCGTAATTACTCAATGTAAATTTTAGTTGTGGTGGTGGTGGTGGTAGTAGTGGTGGTGGTGTGGTAATGCCATGATTTCCTTTCAGAGGAGACAAAGACTTTTTACTTTGAGCCATTTAAATCTGTTCTATCCAAAGTTACGTTCATCTATGGCATTCTCGGGCCAGTTAGCTTTTCTGATACAGGTGTCACCAATTCCTCTTCTTTCTGCAGCTAACTCTGATCGGTGCAAGAGTAGTAGTTCCCTTTGACCACAGTGGAAATGCTAAGAGAATTGTGAAGCCATCAGAGATGGACCTTAGAACTTTTCCCTCAATACTGCAAATATGTACCTTGAAGAAACCTGTGTTTTAACCCATGCTAATCTAGTTTTTCTACTACTTTCAGCTGAATGTATTCCTAATAAATACATTCCGTTCCCATTTAATTTTTCTACTTACCACTTGCTGTTATTTAACATTTTCTATAAATATATACATATATGTACATGTATATATAATTTATTAATATAGATTTATTTACATATTATTTTATATATTATTTATTTAAATTTTATAAATACATATTAATATTTACATGCATTTTATGTATACAAATATATATATAAACTTTGTTAATTTTATAATTCCACCACCAAGATATTTTTATGAGGGTGGGATTTTTATTTTTGAATGTCTAATTCTCAGTGTTAATCATAGTGGTTGGCACAGATTATTGTTGAATAAATATTTATTAAATACATGAATATGAAACATTTTTCATTTAATATTTCATATAAATATGATTCTTCAAATATGAGAAAATTCCACTTTAGCAATTTTCTCCTCATAAGAATCATACAGTGCTGTACACAAAGATTCTTATTCACATATCTCAAGAAAATAGGATATTTTAAGTTCTTGATGTTTAAAGAACACAGAAGAAAGATCAACCCCAACAGAACATTTTCCACAAGGAAAAGCCACATTATTTATTTATTCATGAAAGAAGTTATTTGTTGAAGGTCTGTTATGTAACAGATGGCATCGAGAAACTAGAAATATAAACATGAATAGCACATGTCTTGGCTTTCAGGTCCACCATTCTAAAAGAAAAAGAGACTGTCTTATAAACAAAGAGTCTACACACTTATCAGATTGGCTAAAAAGAAAAACAAAAGTGGGATACCAAGTGCTGGCAAGGATGTGGAAAAAATGGTATCACTCATACATTGCTGCTGAGAATGAAAAATGGTGCAGCCACTGTGGAAATCCGTTTGGCAGTTTCTTATAAAACTAAACATGTGACTACCGTACGACTCAACAATTACACTGCTGGGAATTTATCACAAAGAAATGAAAACTTGTGTTTACACAAATATCTCTATACATGAATATTCACAGAAGTTTTATTCATAAAAGCCAGAAACTAGAAACAGCCCAGAAATTATGCTGAGTAAAAAAAAAAAAAACGCAATTTTCTACTGGTACATACTGCATTGTTTTATTTATATAATATTTTGTGTAACAAAATTTTCAAAATGGAGATGAGATTAGTGGTTGCCAGGGGTTAGGGACCTGGTCAGGGGTCAAGAGGGAAGTGGAGATGGTTATAAAAGAGTAACGTGAGAAATCCCTGCAGTGATGAAACTATTCAGTATCTTGGCTGTTGTGGTAGCTATATGAACATACAGATGTGTTGAAATTGTATAAAAGTAAAACATATACACCAAAATAAGTATAGGTGAAATCACTGAAATCTGAATAAAATCAGTAGACTGTATCAATTTCAACGTCCTGGTTGTGACATTGTACTGGTTCATTATTGTGATATTGCATAATGTTACTATTGGGGGAAACTAGGTAAAGCGTACATGGGATCTCCTATATTATTTCTTACAAATGCCTTTGAATATACAATTATCTCAATAAAAATTTCAATTAAAATAACAAAAGACAACACCTCTTAGTCACAGGATTACTGATGCCCAACTGTATACTAACTTTGCTCTTAGAACATCAACAGAGGTTAAGATCCCATCTGCAAGCCATCTTCATATAGAACATGAATATTCAAAAATGGACAAAATTATTCTCATATGCTGGCTGCTTCTGAGTGGATACAATGCTCAGAAAATCTGGTTTCTGACAACTATTCCTGAGAATATAAATTTGAAGATCAGGGCATGGGTTTTGTATGTGCTTTGATAGATTGCAACATGCCTAGAGTATGACTAGAACATAGTGATCAATAATTATTTCAGAAATAAATCAGTGAATGAATGAATTACTTTGCCTTTAGTTTTTGGCATTTAGACTTTCCCCTTATGTAATTCTTTTACTTTAATTTTTGTGTGTCTGTAAATACTTTAACAACATCTACTTGTGATTTTTATTTAGTTCTCAAATTTTATTCGTTTCTTCATTCAAGAAATCTCAGTCTATAATTAGAAATTGTACCTGGAAAACACAGTCCCTGGCTATTTATATACACAGTAATTACTACTTTTCTCTCTTCAGTCATCTAAGAAACTTCCTGGTCTCCACACTCAACTCTACATGTCAAATTACAGATCCAAGTAGAATATTATATAATATTCAAACAATTAAATGGAGAGTCAAATTTATTATTTTACTCTCCATTTAATTGTTTGAATTCCTGAATTATAAAGTTCTAAATTACTTTCTAAAGTTCTAAATAAATTGATTTATTTAGTTTCACTTCTCAAATAAACTTGAACTGTCTTCGGAGTTAAAGACAACTCCAAAAATGCCCTTAAATCTCAGTCTAGCTATACATAATTTACCTGTCAGGTAAGCAACAAGTAAATGATACAAATATTATATTTATATCAATTGAAATTTTAAAAGAGGCAGGTTTACTTTCTATAGATTTTTACCAATGTATAAAAACAAAACTCTAGATCAATGATATAAAAATTTTAAATTCTCCTATCTCTGAAATACAATTTCTCCTTTATTTTTGATTCCTTGATTTATTGGTCTCAAGTGTGTGCTTCTACCTTCTTGATGATTTAACATTATTAAATCTTAAAGATAAACTAAACTCAGTAGGTAATATCAATTATATTTACAAGACAAGTCCTTTAAAAGTAATCATTAATATTCTGATATTTTAACTTAACAATGGAATGATACTCACTAAAAATGCTATGATCATTAGCACTTTTTTTAAGCATAAACAAAGTGATTTTTTCAGTGAAGAAAAGTTGAAAAAGCTGTGAGTCAAATATACTGTGTAATTATAGGGAATAATAAGAATAATAAATGAGCTTTTTGATTGGCCAAGATAGTCATTTTGTTATATAATTAAGACACTGTTAATAGAAAAGAACATTTTCAAAAAACAATAGTCTCTACTTGCTAGATAACTGCCAACATGACACAAAAGCACTTATTGAAAATAAGAATAACACTAAAACCAAAATGATTTTCAAAACCTGGGACAATGTTCTCTCATACAGACATTTTTATTATAAAAGAATATTTTATGAGATAATATAGTCCTGTATGAAGCAGGTGGTTAAGGAACAAATAAATTACTGGCAGATTTCTAATTATAATACACTTTTAGTCTTTCATGATAAACAACAGATGTGTGTTTACGAAAATACATTATAGTAGAATCAGGTCAATAGAGTCTAAATGAAAAAGGTTTAATTTATCTGTACTCTTTTGAATTCAAGGGGATGGCCTATTTAAAACAGCCACCATTTAATGTAACATAAGTTCAAAGGAAATTTATTTAAATGGGCCAATGAATTCCTTTTTCATCAACTGTCCAAATATAAAGAGTGCAAGTAGACACAGAAGAAATAAACAAAACAAAACAAAACATTAGAATGGACGCAAAAAGAGAATATTCCAAAATACCACAGAGCAAAATCAAATAATCCTATTTTCTGAATATCAATAGTATCCTGAAGTTTTTTACTACCTATTTGACTTTCTAACAATTAGTGATGTTAAAATTTATTTGGCATCATTAAATGCCTGAATTTAAAAACTTTTGTTAAAAAATATTTATTTTTAAGTGTAAATCAAGTAACAAATAATTACAACATTAAAATATTCTCTGTATATACATTGGTAAAATTAAAAAGATATATTTAGAGTTCAAATACATGGGTTACACATCCATTTCTGCAACATACTAGCTGTGAAACAGAGCAATTTTTTTAAATAGCTGGTTTTTAAAAAATCTAACTAGATACAATTTCAAACCCTACAGTGTGTCACAAAAAGGAAGCAATGTTTAAAATCATCTCATGCCTTAATTCATTCTTCTGTATTATTTATGTACTATTAATGTGTTTTAATGAACTCCATTGATGTTATCAAAATATATAGTATTATTTAATGCATGGAATTGCTCAGTTACTAAAGGTTAAGTTAGATTACATTTGAACGTGCAATCTTTCTAACTCCATTTTCCGTGAGGTATTTTCCATGCCTTATTGAATCTTTTCTTTTTATTTGCATTAACATCTGATACTGTTAAAATTATTTAAATAAACCCTTTGATATAGTCTGCCCTCTAAGAATGTTTATTATAAATGGTGATATTTGGCATTTGCGCCTATAAAATAGCAATGACAATAGTGGGCAATGGTTGTGTAAATTACATTTAGATGCTTTAGAAGTTTAAAAACCATGGAAAACACATATGAAGGGAATTCTTATGCAAAGGTTTATAAAAGAGATAGGATTTGTCTTTTTTCCTAGTTATCTACTGGTACATAACATATCCCACATGTTATTTCCCTAATTTTAACATCTGAGAAAATAATCTTATGAGGAGAAATCTTGAGGGATATACACAGTACCGCTGCCAGTGAGTGGTAGAATCACTCAGAATTATAACTGGGAGTCTTAGCCCTGGCTAGACGAAAGCCTGAGCTTTTCTCATCCCATTTGTCTATCTGATACATCTCACTAGAAAATTGGATTGCTGTGCAGTATTTATTAATATATTTTGGTATATATAGCTAAAACCTAAATCCAAGATACGGAGTTATGCTTTAAATTTGCTGATTCAATAAAATAAAAAAAATGTTTTCTTGCTCTATCTCATGCTAAGAAATTATTTTCTTTAGAAAAAAATTGTCTTTTAAAATTTACACTAAATACAGGATAATCTAATTTTCCCTAATGATCTTCTTATACATCAGTTGTGTGTAGATAAGACAGAGGAATATTTTCAAATAGAGATATTAATAAACAAATATACATATAGAGCTTGTATTCAGAGATTTCAATGGTTTTAATAATAAAGAATTTCTACTTGGTAATATTTACTTCAAAGAAGAATGGTGAGTTTAGAAAGAAAAATTTGCATAATTTTAAAATTTTAAACAGAAATGAAAATGGATACAACAAAAATTTTAAAATTGCCTAAATAATATCCACTCTTACTAGGGTGCTATCATTCAATTAAGAATGTTAAGATAGTTTTCTCATTGTAATTTTTGTAATAATAGTTAACTTTCCGCCCCTTTTTTATTCCTGTCTCTATGGTAAAGAAGTTAAATGCCTGTGAGTGCCCAGGAAAGCTATTTAAAAAAAATTTATTTTTTTACTTCATGGCCATAAAATACAAAGTATAATATAGTCTTATAAATAAATGGAATTGCATGTGATTTCCTTATTCATGAAGCTGATGCAGTTTTATGGTAGGATATATTTTGCTTTATAACAAAAAATGCTTTCTACAGTGATTGCAGAATAATCCATTTGGGCAAAATGCTTCACACATCCTTGTGTACTGTCCCATCACTTGAAACCCATTGGTGCTGTAGTATGACTCCTTATCATTCAGTCTAAGTGCAGACACATGGAAAGAATTTATGTATGGTTTGGTGAAAAAGGAAAAAAAAAACTCTCTGTAATTCTAAGGAAAATATAACATTAAGATTAACAAATATAAAAATAGTACGAGAAATCATTTTGCCAGGATCTCAGCAAAGCCATATTGTTTAGGAAATACAACATGAAAAAAAGGAGAAATATAAATATAGGCAGCAAATGACTTGGAGGAAGGGGAAATTCACTTCTTAAAAACCCTTACACTTAAGATCTACTTTGTACTTGAGAAAATAAATAATACGAGAGAAGAAATACGTTTCCTCTTCTGTCCCCACTATTATACCTGTAGAAAGGTTAAGTATATGCACAAAGGAGTGGAAGAAATGAAATAAAATGCACATTCAGGTTTGTGAATAAAACATCTCACAGAAACCTGATTTGGAAACTACAGAGTTCAACATGGTATATTGATAAATATATTTTTTGCATATTTTAGAGGCAAAATGACTTCTTCTCTATTTTAAGAAAAACAAAAGACATTTTTCATTTTCCTCTCCAAGTTACTAAACTAAAACCATTTAAGAGAGTTAAATTCATGAAGAAAGAACCATAGGAAGGAGGAAGAGAAAGAATATATTAGTTTATGTATTAAGTTTTCAATATTTTTATTTTCTACTCTCACTCATTTTACATTAAAATATAAGATCAAAAATAAAAGCAGTGGCACTTTTAAAACATAATTGTTATCACAACAGAGATTTCAATAACTTCAAGGAAGGCTAAGGAGGCTGTCACATTTGGTAATAAATTATTAGAAATTATTATAATGATTATATTATTATCAAGAAAATAACAGCTTCCACTATAATTATGATAATCTTGTACTTAGTTACAACATCTAATTTTTTTTATATTTCATCTGTTTATTTATTTATTTATTAAGGGGGTACAAGTGTTTTTTGTGACATGGATGAATTTTATAATACTGAAGTCAGAGTTTTTAGTGTGGCTACTGCCAGAACAGTGTACATGTTAGGTAATTTTCTATCCCTCCCCCTTCACTTCCCCTTCTTAGCTTCCAATGTTCATTATGTTCATTTATGACCATATATACCCATCATTTAGCTCTCATATATGAGTGAGAACATATGGTATTTGATTTTCCATTCCTGAGACAGTTTACTTAGGATAATGGTCTCCAGCTCCATGCAAGTTGCTGCAAAAGACATTATTTCATTCCATTTTATGGCTGAGTAGTACTCCATGGCATACATATACCGCATTTTCTTTATCCACTCATGAATTGAAGGACACTTAGGTTGATTCCATATCTTTGCAATTATCAATTGTGCTGTGATGAACATTTCAGTGCAGGTGACTTTTTGTTAAAATGCCTTCTTTCCTTTGGATAAATACCCAGTAGTGGGACTGCTGGATCAAATGGTAAGTCTACTTTTGGTTCTTTGAGAAATACCCATTACTGTTTTCCATAGAGACTGTACTAATTTACATTCCCACCAAGGGTGTATAAGCATTTCTTTTTACCACAAATGCCTGACAATTATTGTTTTTTTGACTTACTAATAATGGCCATTTTGATAGAGGTGAAGTCGTATCTCACTGTGGTTTTAATTTATATTTCCTTGATGATTAGTGATATCAGCATTTTTCATATGCTTGTTGGCCATTTGTTTATTTTCTTTTGAAAAGCATCTGTTAGAGTCTTTTGCCATTTTTTGGTGGGGTTATTTGTTCATTCTTGCCAATTTTTGGGGGTTCTTTGTAGATTCTGGGTATTGTTAGTCCTTTATTGATTGTATAGTTTGTGAATATTTTCTCCTATTCTGTAGGTTATCTATTTACTCTGTTGATTATTTCCTGTGCTGCACAGAAACCTTTTGGTTGATTAAGTCGCATTCATTTTTGTTGTTGTTGTTGTTGCTGAATTTGCTTTTGGGGTGTTAGTCATAAATTCTTTGCCTAGGCTAAGGTCCAGAGAGTTTTTCCTAGGTTTTCTTCTGTGAATTTTTATGGTTTCAAACCTTACATGTAAGTCTTTAATCCATCTTGAGTTATTTTTATATATGGTCAGTGATAGTTTCATTCTTCTGCATGTGACTCTCCAATTTTCTCAGCACCATTTATTGACTAGGGCATCCTTTCTCCAACATAAGTTTTGTTTGCTTTGTCAAAAATCAGTTGGTTAAACTATCTGGTTTTATTTCTGTGTTCTCTCTTCTGTTCCACTGGTCTATGTGTCAAATTTATACTAGTGCCATGCTGTTTTGGTTACCATAGACTTGTAATGCAATTTGAAGTCCAGTAATGTGATTTCTTGAGATTTGTTCTTTTTGCTTAGGATTGTTTTGTTTATTGGGGCTCCTTTAGATTCCATATGAAAATTAAGATTATTTTTTTCTAGTTCTGTGAAAAATGACATTGGTATTTAGATGGGAATTGCAATGAATATGCAAATCACCTTGGGCACTATGGACATTTTAAAAATATTGATTCTTCCAATACATGTGCATGGCACATTTTTCCATTTGTTTGTATTATATATGATTTCTTTCATCAGTGTTTTGTAGTTCTCCAAATAGAGATCTTTCATGACCTCAGTAAAGTATATTCCTAGGTATTTTATTTCTTTTGCAGCTATCATAAATGGTATTGAATTTTTTATTTGATTCTAAACTTGACTTTTATTGGTATACATAAATACTACTGATTTATGTACATTCATTTTGTAGCATGAGACTTTACTGAATTTATTTATCCATATTAGGAGTCTTTTCAAGGAGTCCTTAGCCACCACTATACCTGCCCTATAAGAAAACCTTAAAAGTGCTCCATATATGTAACAGAAAAATCAGTACTGTCCAGTATAAAGACAACCAAAAGTAAAAACTCGCAGCTCTTATAAAACAGTAAAACAAGGGAGAAAATAAAGCAGGTAGGTAGTAATGAATATAATAACTGGTATAGTATCTCAAATATCAATATTAACATTAATGTAAATGGTGTAAATGTACCACTTAAAACATATAGATTGGTGGAATGGATCTAAAAAATCAGAACCTCAATAGATGCTGTCTCCAAGAAATCCATTTAATTCACAGAGCTTACCATAGACTCACAGTAAAGGGATGGGGAAAAATACTCCATGTAAACAGAAAACAAAAGTGAGTAGAAGTAGCTATTCTTATATTAGATAAAACTGACTTTAAAACAACAACAATAAGAGAAAAACAAACATAGTCATTACATAATGATAAAGTGTTCAATTTAACAACATAATAGAGCAATCTTAAATATATCTACTATATACATCTAGCACAGGAACTTCCAGGTTCATAAAACAAATAGTACTAGACTTAAGGAAAGAAATAAACAGTAGCATGATAATAGCCATGGACTTCAGCACTCCACTTACAGAGCTAAAAAGATCAGTGAGACAGAAAATCAACAAAGAAACACTGGCCTTAGCAGGATTCTAGAAAAATGGACCAAGAGAAAGTCACTGAACATTTTACCTCAATACTGCAGAATATATATTCTTCTCATCAGCATATGGAACATTTTCCAAGATAGGTCATGTTAGGCCACAAAATACATCTTAGAAAATTTGGAAAAACTGAATCATACCATGTACCATCTCAGACCCCAGTGAAATAAAATTAGAAATCAATTCCAAGAGGAACTAGAGTCACATGGAAAATTAAATAACCTATTTGAGTCAATAACAAAATCAAAATTGAAATTTTTAAAAAAATTCAAATTTAATGAACATATGCTACCAAAGTCTCTACAAAGGCAGTTCCAAGAGGGAAGTTTATAGCACCAAATAACTACATCAGAAAGATCACAACTTAACAAGGAACTAGGAAAAGAACACCTCAAGGAACTAGGAAAAGAACAAACTAAACTTAAAGCTAGGAGAAAGAAAAGAAACAACAAAGATCAGAGCAGAAAAACAAAAATGAATCACAAAAATACAGAGGATCATTGAAACAAAAAAGCAGTTCTTTGAAATGATAAAACCAATAGACTGCTTGCTAGATTAACCAGGAATAGAAAAAAGGATTTATATAAGCTCAATCAGAAATGAAAAAGGAGACATTACAACTGATACCACAGAAATACAAAAAATCATCAGAGACTACTATGAAAACCTCTACACACACAAACTAGAAAATCTAGAGGAAATGAATAAATTTTTGGAAACACACAACCTCCACAGCTTGATTGATTCAGGAAGAAATAGAAACCCTGAATAGACCAAGAACAAGCAGTAAGATTGAATCAATAATAAAACTTTCCCAACAATAATCATCCAGGATTCACAGTGGAATTCTACCAGACCTGCAAAGGGGAACTGGTATCTATCCCACTGAAACTGTTCTATAACATTGAGAAGGGGGCAATTCTCCCTAACTCATTTCACGAAGCCTGTGTCACCCGGATACAAAAGCTAAGGGAGAACACACACACACACACATACACACCCTACAGATAAATATCCCTTATGAACATAGATGCAAAAATCCTCAACAAAATACTAGTATACCAAATCCAACAGTACATTGTACATAATTTACCATGATTAAGTGGTTTTCATCCCAGGGATGCAACAATTGTTCAACAAACACAAATCAGTAAACGTGATTCAACATATAAACAGAATTAAGAACAAAACCCATACAATGACATCAACAGATGCAGAAAAAGCATTTGATAATATCTAGCACCCCTTTATGATGAAAACCTTCTAGGCATAGAAGAAAGATATGTCAAAATAATGAAAGTCACATATGACAAACCTACAGCCAACATCATATTGAATAGGGAGAAGTTGAATACATTCCTCCTAAGAACTGCAACAAGACAAAGATGCACACTGTCACCTTGCCAGAGTAATCAGGTAAGAGAAAGAAATAAAGGACATCCAAATCAGAAAAGAGGAGATGATAGTATCCCTATTTGCCAATAATGTGATCTTATATCTAGATTTTTCACCTTTAAGGAAACTGAAGAATTTGCTAATTATAATCTCAAATAAAGATTGTCCAAATGTAAAAAATATAAAAATGATATTTGATTAGTCCTTATATGGAAAAAATGATACTTGAAATTTTATGGCTACATGTCTCTTTTCCTATATTTTAATGAGCCATAAATATCGTATGCAGAAGACACAAATTTAAATATATTAATTAGTCTTATAGTTGTATGCATTTTATACTTCTTAAATAAACCTACATTTCTTCATTTTTATTTTTACTTGCCTAGTCCAGGCTAACATCATCTCTGGCCTGGAATATTGCAATAGTTGCAAGTAATGAATGCTTTGATCTGTTTTCTATATTATGGAATAACTTATCTAAAATTAAGGCCCAATAAACTCAATCTCTTGTCTCTTGCTAAAAAACACAGAATGGCTTCCTATTGATTTCTGAATTAAGTATGTAAACTCCTTTTAGCATAAATTATAAAGTTCTTCACGGTCTAATACTTGATTTTCTCACCAGGTTTCTTCTTTCTTTTCTCTACTCTTCCCACTCAACAGTTCAGCCCCATAAACACACAGTGTTACCTGCCACTTTGGAGTCTTCATCCAACTATATTCTCCTCATTCTTGAATATTCAAGTTAGATGTCCTTCTATGAAAACACCATGAATCCTTCCATCTACTCTATTATTGGGTGTTCTTCCTCTAGGCTGCCATGGAACTCTCATTGCTTATATATTTGTCCAGTTCTTAATGTATTCATTAAGGTACAGAAATAACTTATGAAGTACACAGGGTTTTCAAAAAGATAACTGAGAATTTTAAAAAAATAATTCTAATAAATTTTATAGCAATAAAAATGGAGAATGTTTATAAAATGTATGAACTCATAAATAGTATAAGTTCTATTCTTAGTATAGTGGAACCCATGCTTTGGAACAATGTTATTGATAAGATAAAGAATATGAAATTTAAGGACAATTTAATACTTTTACTATTAGGAGTTTTCTGATGGAATTTATCCTTTTTTATTCCAAATATCATCAACCTAAATAATGTTTCTTGATATGACACTTCTAAAAATTATTCTTCAAATGATGTCTTATCTAAACATTCATATAATTTTGATAAAATGGAGAATAAATTATATTTTTAAGATTATTCAGAATAAAAATAATTTGGCTTGAATAGTTCAGATGTACAAAAGAATTATGGTCACTTTGTAATGACTGCTGAATTTACACATAAATAGAATTAATTTTACAAAGTATGTCACTTGGAGGCTTACTCAGAAGAGCTCAAATTGATAACTGATTGATCTAGATAATTAGTTAAATTATTTCAACTGTCCCTGGTAGAGGAATTCTAATATAGATGTTACTATGTTTTAGCTTGCTGGAAACTACAAAAACAAATTCTGAGTTTTGCAATCAATCTTAGCTAGAACTTACCAAATAAAAATTAGTTCCAAATGAAAAATAAGTCTAATTACATGGTAAACATTAAAAAATAACAGAGAATTTCTATGATATCAGATAGTAAAGCAAAATTTCCAGATCAAAACAAACAAAAAAGGACCAGGGGGGTAGAAATATAAGTATGAAACTGAGCAGTGGAAGTATATGGCTCTTAAAATGTACTAAAATAAGACAAATAAAATGTAAACATTTTAACTAAAAATAAAATATATTCACTTATGTCTTGGTTCTCTCTAGTACTTATATTTATTGTTGCTAGTCTATTTTTCCTTAAACATTGCTAGATATTAAAGGGGACTTTGGTGAGTAAACTTGCTTGTCCATCAAAATACCTTCCCATATACATATAACCTAATTTAAGAGCCATTTGGGGATATCTCTTAATTTACAGTTCTCAGTTGAATGTGCTGAATTGATTTTGATCACTTTCATTGATTCAATTATTTATACACTAAGAATTGTTTTTACTTGAACAGTTTCTTATCTATACATGCAAATTCTTTTCTTTGTATAGGTGTGCATTTATAGTGATGGAGCTCTCACTAGTGTGTATGTAAATATATTTAAATATAAATATAAGCATAAATATAAATACATATATATGCACATATGTATTTATGTGTATATACTTCTCTCTCTCCCCATTTATATATGCTCTAGTACACCGAGGTAAAAAACAAAAATAAGGCAAATATTAATATTTTCTGTAAAAATTACCTATTGTTTTTATTTGCAATTTTAAATAATACGTTAGAGGTTCATTGAGTAATGTTTACATATTTGTAAGTATGACACATTAAAAGTTAGAATTGTCATTTTTGCCTTTATATATGAATTTGATGTATCTACTCATTTCTTGGAAGAAATTTGCCTTTTTACACAGCATAGTTTATTGCAAGCATTAGTAATGATACATATAATGATCAATTATATTTCATTATTCCTCTTTGTTTATATTCTTACAAAAATTGAAATATGCAATCATAAGAATTGTATATGTATGGTATATGGTATTCAATAGAGCGAGAACAAACACCTTTTTAAATTACTCAACCACGACTTTTGCAGCTCTGCTTCATGCATACCTTTATAAATAATGGTCCTATTTCTTAAGATGATGAATGGCAAATATTTATTTAAAACCTGAGCTATTTATTAACACATACCTCAAAAGTTAGGCATTACACAATTATGGAAGATAACTTTCCTAACTGCACAAACCAAAAAAAAATTATATCTTTATTGCTAATATGAGTATTACAGAAAAGAGTATGAAGATTTTGCAGTGATAATGTTGCATAACTAACAACCCCCAAATTAGAGGCTTTCAGCAAATGTTTTACTTTCTGTTCACTAGTTTGGGAGTTATCTGTGGGATTAGGTGCCCTGTCGGGTCAACTCGGCTTGTCTCCAGGCTACAGACCACAATTGTGTTCAGGACTTCTCTACCTATGTCTCATTTGGGGACACACGCTGAAGACTCAGTGGATCTTTATAACACGGCCTTCTCATAATGGATGGCAGGAGAGAAAGAAGGCTAATGGCACTCACTATGCTTCATAAGACATGCTAAGAAATGATGCTTTGTCACTTCTGCCCAAATTCCACTGGACAAACAACTTCCTGTACAAACCCAATGTCTATGAGGCAGGGAAGTATATTCCATACCCAGAGAAGATATAGCTATGGCAGAGAGTTTAGGAGGCTTTGGAATAAAGAGTACAACTTACCACAGTGCTCATTTATATACTAACAACATGGTATGTACTTGCAGCTTCTAGAAAAAGCAATGCAGACATTATTTTACTTTGCAATTGGCATTCTACATCTCTCTTCATGGTACTTATAGTTCTTGTATTTAACACAGGACTGGCTAAAAATAATTTACTATGTAATATCCACTGAATGGGAAAATATTTTTATTAATTTTCTCAAGTAATTGAATCTATCATCTTGAATAAGCCTTTAATTTTTATACTTTATATTGGCACTTAGATTGCAATTTGAAAATACATGTTTTATATGATTTTTGGTATGTATTGACAATTTTGAAAATACAAATATCCCTGTAGGATAAATGCAATGTTAATTCATGGAATATGTGTTTTCATGAATAAGCATATATTTTGTAGTTTCTGTTGAAAAAGCCAATCATTTTTAAGTCATTTATACATTATTGGATGATTGCCAAAATTTTGAACCGTTCCAAAAGTATAGCTGCTATAATTTACTAAAGACTATTAGGCATATTTCTACATTAAATATTGAAATCTAGAGGATTAGAATCAATGCCTTCATGAACAACTTTTAAAATTATATACTTAACTATTTTTCATAAATAACTATCACTCAGAGAAGGGTACCATCGAGTTCAACTATATTTTTTATGTGTTTAGACCTACTAAAAATAACAAAAAGCTAGTTATATTCTAATACCCAATACACCTAAGAAATTTACAATTTGGATATCAACAGAGGTTAAAATAATTTGAAGTAGTCAGCAAAGAGCTTATTAATTTATATTAATAAGGATCTGCAACTAACGTGCAAGAAATCTTATTACATATATTAATAAAAAAAGATTTGGTTGAGTGTACAGACTACAGGAACAATGAAGATCAATAAAGATTTGTGTGCTCAGTTAGTGGCCAAATTTCTCAATCTTGACACTGATTTAGCTATTACTACTAAACTGAAATATAAAACTAATTTAAGCACATAATTGACAAGGAATGTGAGCAGGCAGAAAGAAGTTTATTTTTATAAAATGAAGATTCTGAATGACCATAAAATTTGTGACTAAGCCATTGTTTGTGAGTTACATTTTATGTTGAAAAGTAAAGTAAGCTCATGGCCAAAAATGTATTAGGACATAATTAGTTCATACACATAGCTGAGATGATGGCATTGTTTGAATAATGTTGTGTTTTTATATAGCACATTACAGTGAAAAAACATATTGACATATTATTTTGAGGGTCATTTAGAAAGACATCAAAATAAAAATGTGACACAGATTTAGTAGGTTATTCAGATTGGTAAATTCCAAGCCTGGGCTAAGAAAGCTGAATGAATTAATCAAAATTGGCCTTTATTTAAGTGAGAGAGCCATGAATCTTAGCCAGACATTATGATATAGGTCTAGCATTCTTTACACTATATTAAAGAGGCTGGGCATTTATTGGATATCTATAGTGTACTGGTTTGGGTTCAGTAATTTTTATCATAGAATAATCCCATGGCAAATTTATTATCTTTTTTAACAAATTAGAAGATGGAACTTTAGAACTTAAGTAATGTGCCACTATTTGATGAAGACAACTTTAATCTGAAAATATCTTGCTCTTTTCTACTGCATCTTGCTTTGTGCCCAAGGAGATCTAGAACTTGAAGATTATGATAGGACCATAAAATATGGAAGCAGGAAGGCAAGATATAATGCAAACTTTTCTTCTTTTATTTTTCCTTTCACTTTCCCTTCTATTTTTTTTTAATTCATATTTTTTGTCCTCCTCCTTTCTTTTCCTTCCTTTTATTTTCACTTTTTTGCATTTAGTGGTAAAACCATTTTGAAAAATAAATTCTCCTATAGAATCTCCTGTAAAATTAAATACTCTGCTATGCTGAATAGGAACGGTCAGCCAGTGTAGTTGACAGACCTACAATTCTCCCTGAAGCAATCTCTGGCACTTACTTACAAGCCACTAAGAATAAAAATGATAAAAAAATTTCTGCCAAAGATACCTGTTGTATTATAATTACTTAGCTATATAGCTTAGTTGGAAGTAGAGGAAATAAACAAAGTACACAGACATAGTAATTTAGCGTACCATGAATACCAGATTTGGGGGCAGAGTGAAAACAAATTATCAAGAAAAAAGCATGCGTGTAGAAATATAACTGCTATTAATTTGAGAAACGATCTTAAGATTATACCATTTAATTACATTTCACAGATAGGAGCAAAGATCAGAGAAAGTACATGCCTTGGCTAGAATCATGTGATAAAAAGGAGTTTGCAATAACCACCCGTGGCCTCAACTCTAAGCACGCATTTTCATTAAATATGAAATATCTGATTTTGAATCAAAAGTGTAGTCTGTTATATCTCAAACAAGAAGTAGTACAATTAATCAAAGTATGCACCTAAATTATCAACACAGTTTTGCCATTTTAACAGTAACTTGTTTATGCGAGCAGCGAAGAAGCCTGGAGAGCGAGTGGCAATTAAGTTGTGAAAGGTGTTTTCCACAACTTGTTGAGAATTGAATATTCTTTCTTGTAAGAAGTGGTCCAAAGCCTGGAAGAAGTGATAGTCAGTTGGTGCAAGGTCTGGTGAATACAGTGGATGACAATTTCCAAGTCCAGCTTCTGTAGTTTGAGCAATGTTGTTTATGCAAGATGTGGTCAAGCATTGTCTTTCTTGCAAGAGGATTGGCCTGTCTCTACTAACCAATCTCAGCTGCTTAATCACAAGCATCCTCATCATCTCGTCCAACTGGTTGCAGTAGACATCCACTGTAATTGACTGACCAGGTTTAATGAAGCTGTAGTGGATAATACCAGTGCAGGACCACCCAACAGACATCATTAGCCTTTTTTGATGAATATTCGATTTTTGACTGTCTTTTGGCACTACATCTTTATCCAACCATTGTGCTGAAGGCTTGTAATTGTCAAAAAGAATCCTTTTTTATCATACTTAACAAAACAGTGTAGAAATGGTTCACTTTTATATTATGACAGCAAAGAAATGCAAGCTTTAAGATGATTTCTCTTCTGACACTCATTTAATTCATGAGGTACCCACCTATCCAGTTTCTTTGTCTTGTTGATTTGTTTCAAATGGTCTAATATTGTTGGAATAGTAACATCAAACCTTGCTGCTAATTCATGCGTGGGTTGAGATGTATTCCTTTCCACTACAGCTTTCAGCTTATCATCATCCACCTTGGTCTCAGGTCACCCACGTGGCTCATTTTCAAGATTAAAATCACCAGAATGAAAATTCTCAAACCATTCATGTACTGTGTGTTCATTAGCCACATCCTTCCGAAACACTTCATTGATATTTCAAGCAGTCTGTGCTGCTGCATTGGTTCCATGACAGAACTCATATCCAAAAATAATGAATTTTTCACTTATTCACACTTTCACAAAGATTGTTCTAAAAAAAATTTTGAAAAATTATCACAAGCCAAACTATGCATTTGAAAAAATGAGGATGTACCTTCACAAAAGAAATTTTTAAAAAAGAGTGTCACAGTGAAATGTCAGAGATATTAACTCTCAAACTTAGTACTCAAGGAAATCAGACATTTCATACTTAATAATCTAATAGCTTGCTCTACGGTAGAGCTTCCGTATGATATAAAATGACAATATCAGAAATACTATTCTCAAATATTCAAAAAATAAATTTCATACTTCTATTTAGAAGATGCATAGACCAAAGAAGTCTCAAGAGAAATCTAAAAGCTTAATTTGAACTAAATGAAAATGAAAATGCAATTCATCTAAATTTGTGGGAAACAGCTAAAGGTACTATTAAGAGAAAAGGCAAGCCAGTCACTGGGAGAAAATCTTTACAAACCACATATTGAATAAAGAAGTTGGATCCCAAATATACAAAGAACTCTTAAAACTTAATTGCAGGAATGCACACTGACAAACAGTCTAACTGTACTACCATGGACAAGTCAGTGAAGGAAGGAGAGGAAAAGGTGCTGTCTTTAGTCAATCTGGAAATGGGGGAGATGGTAAGGCTAAAGGCAGAGGAAACTGCACATAAGCACTGTTCTCTAGCTTTAAAGTCGTTTTCCTCAGGGTATACCTTAACAATTCCGATACCACTATACATGTACTCTTAAATGTAACAATTCGGTGGATGGATAGTGGAGAGCTTGATACTCAGGCCTATCTTTCTCACTGTTGGAGTGGGAGGTTATAAACAAATAAAGGAGGAAGGTTAGAATGATCTATATGGTACTGGAAAAGAGGTGAAAACATCAGTATGAATTCATGAATTGCTTACTGCAGTAGCAGATAGATACATATAAAATATTTCAAGATAAGTATGTATACGACAGTATATCCACATCTATTTCTTTGTTCAGATAGCTGTGAAGTCTGAAATAACAACATCCCTTTATAACTGTTAGTTCCCAGATACTGGTTTCTAGTTCTAATTCTAATACCATTATCAAAAAAAAAAAAAAAAAAAAAAAGAAGTGGGTTCTGGATGTCCCTGAAGAAATAGTTAATTTTAGGCTGGGGAAGGAAACACCATAGACAAGATGAGTCTATGGTGGCATTCTGTAGCACTAGAAAGTAAGGAAGTAACATATACACACAAAGAGAGTTGAAAGGACATAGAAAGAACATAAAGAGCTCACAAAGGCCAATGCTAGAACAATTTGAGAAATAAAATAACAAAATGATATTAAATTATAATCCAAGGGATAAAATAAATGAGTCTATATTGATAGAAATAAATTACTGAATAAATAAATAGGAGTAAATAGACAAGTCCCCATGCAAAAGAATTCCAAATACTTTATATAAACAGTCCGCCTCCCAAGAGGGTGAAGCATAACTCCTCCCTCCTTAAATGTGCATTTCACGTAATTACTTCTTAAACAGAGTACAGTGTGGAAAGAGATAAAAAGAATAGCTTTATACGAGATACACCTGACAAACACTACCTTACCCAGGTGATCATAGTTAACATCAACAGTGATAACACCAACAGTTGCTAGCATGTACCCTTGTAATGAAGGAATAAGAATGGAACTTTATCTCTGTAGTCATCCTCCCCAAAACATACAACTCCATTCTAATCATGAGAAAAACATCAGACTGAATCTAATTGAGGGAAATTTATAAAATGCCTGACCATTACTCATCAAAAGTAATGAATGTACGAAAAACTGACACATCCTAGAGGAGTCTAAACACACATGATGTCTAAATGTAATGTAATGTAATCTGGTTGGGATTCAGGAACAGAGGAAAACATTGGGCAAAAACGAAGGCAATCTCAATAAAGTATAGATTTGTTATAGTAATAATAATGTATCAATAATAAGCCATTTGTTCTGATAAATGTGCCATACCCTAATAAAGGACATTAACCGTAAGAAAAACTGGGTGTGAGATATACAGAAACCCCCTATGCTATCTTTGCAATAGTTCCATAAATCTATTAATAAAACTATTCTGACATATATATACACAGATACATACCTAAATACCTAAGTATGCATACCTAAATATGCATATAAACATATATGCATATGTGTGTGAATATATATATATGTATGCATTAAATAGATCAACTAAATGATCTTCTCCAAATAATAGGTTGTATAACCATCACTTCTGTTAGTTGCAGTTGTGTAGTATGAATAAGTTTAGGCATCTAATGTCCAGCACAAATCCTACGGTTAATACTGCATTGTATACTGGACATTTGTTAAGAAAGTAGATTTCATGTTCTCTCACCACCAAGAAAAAAATAGAGAGAGTGAGAAAACCTAGACAACTTTCTTAATCTCCTAGTTGAGAAATACTTGGTAATCTCATTACAAAATCATAAATGCACTTGAATTGAATTTCAGTGTAGTTTCTCTCAGTGATCTATGTTTCGTTAAGCACTGTAAGGGAAACTGTATTTGTATAGGCAGTAGGTTCCTTAGGCCAAACTAAGATGACCGCTGCAGTGTTTTTTCTGGCCTGGTCCCCCACCCCACCCCCATTAGCTGGCCTTCCAGAGAGGCATGAGCCAACATACTCACGTATCCAAGGTGTTATCTCCTGTGTGAACCCATGTGATCACACTTTCCCATGGCACGTTGTCACTATCGTTCAGAGCCATATATAAGCGCTTGCCATATTCTCGGCCATGCTTTTCCCCACTGTTGTGTACCCCCAACAGTAAATAGCATGTCTCACCTGCTGCCACTCACCTTTTCTTCCAATTCCTGAACTCTGCGCCGGAGCACACGCTAGCCACAGAGCATCCTCCTCACGCTTGGCGTAGTCTGCCAGGATCCGGAGGGGTAAGTGTTCGCGCCACCTCAGCAGGGGAGGACATGTGGCCTCCTACAGGATGGTGGTAGCCAGTGGCAGCAGTTCTCATGTTGTGGGCTCCTGCCACGGGGTGGGAGCAGGTAGAATGTACACCTGCCTCCCTGGAAAAAGTCTTGAAGGCCTTAGAGCAGTCGCTGAAGCCTGGGGAGCGAGGAACAGCTGGTCTCGTGGGCTGGCTCTTTCTTACAGTCCTCTGAGAGCAGCATCAGGATGTCCCGCGGCAAGAAGCCCAGGTAGGGAGTTACAAGAAACAGAGGAAAATGTGAAAGCCCTCCTGCAGAAGTTGGAGAAAGAGTTAACTGATCGGTCTGACTTGAATGCTGAGGAAACTGCAAGTGTGTAGGAGACTGATGGCGGGCTCCCCTCTGCTGTCGTAAAACAGAGAACGGAGCATGCGCAACCCATGAGGCCCCGGCAGGTGCGGCAGGGCGCGCCTGCAGTAATGGAGCTTGTCTCTCACTCTGCCTGCACCTCACAGAGCTGTGGGAGCTGAGGAAACAGTGCAGGCCGCGTCCTGGGGCGACTGTGCCTGCCTGGTTGTTGCGCTTATGGGATGAAGGGATGAACAACGTCCTGTGCTCCCCAAGGGAGACGGAGCAATTGGCATCGGTATCTACACATCCTTCCCTCAGGCAGCGGCTACAGACAAGTGGACGCCATGGCGAGGGCCGCCGCTCCTCGTTTGAATGACTCAGGAAATTCTGTTTCAAAAAAATGTAGTTTCCTACGTTGCATACCTGTTGGAATAGATAAAGCCCTCCTAGCATTCTTTTCCTTGATTGTAAAATTTTCTGCAGCTGGTTCCTACATTCTTCAACTAATGCACCTGTTTATCAGAACAAGAAATTTCCTCA
>CAUYRT010053616.1:0-21438 GCA_963574885.1 Lepilemur ruficaudatus
GGGGGAAGATTCAGAAACTGAAGACCGGGAGGCAGAACTCACATTACCGTGGCTTAGCTCTTAGTCACAACTGCACCCAAAGAGAGCATTTAGGGGACAGGCGCTCTGCTGAATCCCAGCTCTGCCGCGCACCTGCAGGCGTGACCTTAGGCAGGTGGAGGCAGCTCTCTGCACTTCGTCTGCTCATCTGCAAGACGCAGGGGGATGCTGACCCCGGCCCACCTCTCAGGTGGACGTGAGAGCTGGACCCAGTGCCCGGCATAAGGACCCGCAGCGCCACGTGCCAAGAGGGAGCAATGTGGTTCCTCCCATGACAAGCGCCCACCCAGACTCCAGCATTTACGAAGCTGCTTTGTTTTGGTTTTGAAGCGAGGCCAACGTAGCTTTATAAGGCTCTGACTTCCCAGGAGTTGGCAGATCAAGGTGTCTCCGTATTGTGTCTCTGTTTTCCCTCTCAAGTCTATGGCGACAAGAATAAAATTCCCTTTCTAAGAGGCTCCACACCCTCTTTTATTCTTGGTCATTTCAATTAAATCAAAACAATATAATAATATAACCAAAAGTAACAAGGTCTTTCTTCACCCAGTAATTGCTCTCTTACTGGGATTTTCTGGCCATTTGTTCACAAAACCTCCCCATTGCAGAAACTGCACGGTCTGCAGGTTTCTGGGGTCTCTAACAGAGCTGGTTCGGTTCGGGTAGAGCCGTAGGGACCTGGTTAGAATCTCCCCACAGTGGGAAGCTTGGTGAGCGGTTTGGCCCATCTCAAGCCAGGCGTCCCCTGCAAAGCCGAGCAAAGAGCCCACCCGCGGGGTTGGCGTGAGGGTCGGGGAATGGCCAGAGCGGCTGGTCGGCGGGCACTCCCCTCCCTGAGCATTGCTTGTGGTGGTGGGAGAACAGGAGTGGTAGCTCAGAGATCTCTGTTTTCTTAGCTGAAAACTGCGGGGAGGAGAAACATAATTAAATCTCTAACCCCCTGGTACCCCCTATGAGCCGGGGGTTGAGCGATTCCTGAGCCCCAAATCCCAAAAGCTTGTAGTGCTCAAAGGTGGAGTTCTGAGAACAAATCTGGAAGCCCCTAAGCCCGAACGTCCTCTGAGGGTGTCGTCCTGTGGAAGGTCAACCCTTTCTTCACACCAGACTAATGGGAAAAAAAGAGAGAGAGAGAGGGAGGGAGGGAGGGAGAGAGGGAGGGAGAATTGGAGTCTCTCTCTGCCTCCACCTCCTCCCGCAGAGCCTCTGCAAGTAAGGATGGAACCAGGGATGGATTTTAACCTGGAGGCTGTTGCTCACTGGTGGTGCCTGTGCCTTCTGGCCTCGGGCCCAGCATCTGTAGTCCAAGTGCAGGGCAGACTAGACGCCGGGGAGGGACGTCTGGTGTGAACCTCTGTTGAATGAACAGCTCTGCCAGCCTCCCTCCCACCCTGTCTCCCTCCCAGATCCCTTTCACCAGCTTGAGGCCACGGTGACCTGAGTCCGGAAAGAGGAGGAACTGGAACTTGCATTCTATTTCTATGACTAGGCACTTTGTTGTTTTGCTGGGACAAAGGGCCAACCTCAGATGGTAAGGAGAAGGACCTAGAGTTGCATCAGCTGAGATGCCCTCGTAGCCTGCTTCTTAAGGAGATTTCCAGGCAATACCCAACATTTCTCAACTCCGTTTAGGGACCGGATTGCAAGCATTATTGCATGCAACAGACCACACCATTTGCAATGCCAAGATGCCCCACATGAACAGAAGCGCAATTCTCTTGGCATAAAGCACATCGCTAAGGATACCTTTACTGATGGACGGGCAGTAGATGAAACAGTTATAAAGATCAAGAATTTCCTAGGTGAGAGAGAGAGAGAATGCACAAAAGGCAGTCCCATGAACATTACTTCTGAAAACACCTTAAGCTTTTCTTGAGATGGGGGTAGGATTGCCAGATAGAATACAGGAGAACCAGTTACATTTGAATTTCAGATCAGCAACAAAAACTTTTTAGTATATTTCACGCAATATTTGGGATATACCTAAATTTTAAAAAAAATTAGTCAATATTTACCTGAAATTCAAATTTAACTGAAGGTCCTGTACGTTTATTTGCTCAATCTGGTGACACTGGACGGTTGTTTTGGCAATAGCACCCAGGAGTAACCTGCTTTCCCCTGGACGCAATCGCTTCACTCCTTCTTTTTAGGCGTGGCCGATCATTTCACAGTGTGAGCGGCTTCCTCATGCATGTTACAGGTCTCAGTTAGACGCTTTTGCTGTTTAACACTTCGGGTTCATGACCACGCTTTCCCGCAAATGTTTCACTAAGTCTATATTCATTGTGATTCAGTTCTGTAAACAGTTTTTAAATTGTGCAAACCCATAGAGTTATCCTGTTATTGTTCGGGTTTTTTGTTTTGCAGAAGCGTTTAATCCAATTAGTCTACAAGGTTTGCATTCCATTATATTTCGAAGAAGAAAACGTGAATATGGGTTAAAGTTGCACTTACATTTCAAAGCTGTCTCACATGGCTTGGTGTATCCGAACGTGGAAACCGAGTTTCTTAAATTTCAAGCACGATATATCAGGGCCGCCTGTTAGTCGCTCGGTTGCCTGTAACAGAATCGCAGCCCGTCTCAATGGGGGATTGTCGAGAGGGCATAGGTTGCTCTCGGAGCTCCGGGCAGGAAGTTCGGAGGGGCCTCTGAGGGGCTTGGCAGACTTCCTCCCATGCTGGCCGGCTCCTCCCTCCCACTCTCGTGTCTGTCCTCACTGGCCCCCTGCATCCCCGTGGAGCGACCTTGCTGCAGTCCAGTGTTCCCCACTGCAATGGACTCGCGGCTTCCCTGAGTCTGCATTTCCATCACTCCTCCACCAGGTACAAATTATGGGGCAGAGCTTCTGATTGGCCCCGTGGGGTGGGGGCCAGCCTGGTCCGGTCCCTCCTGGCTCAGGGTGCTGGGCCACAGGCAGAGAGGGAGCCGTCTGGGAGCAGGTGCCGTGTGGTGGGAGAATTCACTGGTGTGTGGACAACAGCAGCCTTGGATACCTTCCAGCCCAGTAAAAGGATTGTTATAACCCAGTTGTAAGGATGGTGTCCAACGCCGTGTATTTGAGTCACCTGATCTCCCAGCCAGAATCCCTGGTAAATAGAGTCTGGGCCATGGCTTGTTTTGGGGTCTCAGGGGTGCTTATGTTATACCTGCAGCCATCGCTCAGAACCTCGCTTCAGTGGAGCTCACCTTGTTTACACATGCCACCGAATTTACAAGAATAAAATTAAACATTAAAACTCCTTTCAGGATCTCTAAACCGTTACCAATTAGAATGATGGTTACAGTTACTATGCAACTGGTGGAAATCCTCAGTGGGCGGCCTCTTGAGAGGAAGCTGGTAAAGTTGGTAAGGAAAGTGTGTCTCAGTGGGTGCCCGTGAAGTGTGTGTTTTCTGAAGACCATGTCCAGGCAAAGCCCGGCCCAGTGAAGCCCACACATCAGGAACCCACACACAGCAACTGTTACCCTCAGCTCCTCACGTCCCCACCCTGGCCGCCCCCCTTTTTCCATATATGTTTGTTTATTTTGATCCATAATTAATGCCCACAAAGTATAAAATAGCCATAAGCAAAAAGAAAAAATATGTATATTATCCTACCACCCACAGAGGAAGCACAGCCACAGTTTAAAGACGACTCTATAAATAGTTTCTTCACTTATGACATCTTAAGTAATGGACGGGAATCTTTCCATGAACATAAAGATGCTTTGATGGTCACGGAGTGTTCTGTTCCGTCGCAGGAGGGTTTGCTCATGTTTGTACTGACTCCCTGGGTTAGACGTTTCGCGTGTTCCAAAGTTTCCCTGTTGCAATCAGTGCTGCAATGTGTGTATCACTGGGGCTGAACTCTTGCATGAATTCACTTAAATAGTTTATAATTGTGGTTTTCATTTCATCTCTGACCCAGTAGTTATTTAGATATGTTTTGTTTTGTCTTGCTTTGTTTTAACCTTCCAGTGGCTGCAGTTTCCTGTTTATATCTTCATTATTTAACTCTGGCTTTATTGCACTGTGGTCAAAGAATGTGGATGGTACTATTTCTGCTTTTAGAAACTTATTCAGGTTTTAAAGACAGTTAATTTTTGTAAATGACCCATGGGAAGTTAGAAGATGCTGGATTTTCCCCTTATGGACCGTACCAGCAGACTCTCAGCTCTCAGTTCAAGCATTTTAATCGTATTCAAATCCTCACTCGAGTTACTTATTTTTTCATCTTAAGAGATCTCTTAAAAGCCAGAGAATTATCTCCCACCACTATCTATTTCTGGCAAGTCTCTTCATTAATATTGATTCAGAGAGCTTTGCTGTGGCTGCTGTTTGGCTCGGGCTTCACAATCCAGAGCAGATTACTTCTCCGATCTGTCGGAACAGCATTTTCCCATTTGTTAGACGTTTTTCTTTAGGAACAGAAATTATCAGTGCATTGAAACTGCTAGCTCTCATCAGTAGCTATTATATTGTGTCTAATATTTTTCATCTCTTTTACCATTTTCACTGTATCCTAAAAAAGCTTCTAAAGATGGACCGATTCCATTTTCTGAATTCTGATTGACTTTGACTTTTTCTAAAGCCGTTTAAAACTCTGCAGCAGCTTCTTTTTCTCCACCCAGTCGCTCATCAGTCCGAGGTTCCTTCTTCATCTCCGTCTTGCAGCTCATGGTTCGTATGTCACCGCACGGAGTCTGTAAGAAAGCAAAGGAGATGATGTCTCCATTTCCCTCCTGTTTCATTTGTAGTATATGTTTTTCAATGTGTTTTCTCCCTATTTATTGTGATGTGACTTTATCTCCTTTTAGGTCATAGTATCTTTTCGTGGGTCAGCATGTTGGTGTGGGTCAGTCACAGGAGGCCGCCTGGCCGAAATCAGTGTGAACCACTCTGCGTGGGTCCTCCCCTGTCCAGGCACGATTACTGTTTACTGCCCACCCCGTCCCTCCCACCCCAGACTGTCACACGTTCAGCTGGAGGCCAACTGGGTCTCAGTGGCCTAACAGTGCATGGGATCTTGGTCAGCCCCTGATCTCTGCTGAAGGCTTCTCCCGTGGATGAACCCCTCACCCCATACCTGTTTGTCCACATCTGGCTGTCCGGCCAGCCGGGCCACCCCTCCAGCACCCAGTGGGGGCTTTGACTGGCCCCCTTTCTAGCACCACACCTGCCAGGTTGGGGGAGCGCTTCCTCCCACCCGGAGTGAGACTGGATGTCACGAACGTGCTCAGGGAGGTCAGGAGGAGCCCCCTAAAGACAAGCTCCCCAGCAACAGGTTTTCCGTTTGCTGCCCTGCCCGACTCCGCCCTCTCTGGGGCCAAGGGCAGAGGGACGCCAAGAGGAATTTCCACTTTCACCTTGAGCTCAGTGTCCTCAGGCCGGGGTCTCGTGAAGTTCCCTGAAACACCCCTCCCAACGCCCGCGACCCTCACTGCTGTCTGGGGAGGGAGGCGGGGCCTCCCACGCACCACAGCCACAACCCACCTGGCTCACGCCCACCAGAAGCCCCTCAGCGCGCTCGGCCGCGGAGGCTGTCCTCCTCTACTTCCTGTGCTCGAAACCTCGCCCCACCTGTTTTTGTTTTACTATTAATCTTTCCATCTGTTTCAAGGAGAGAAACAAAATTTGGAAAGTTCATAGGAATAATAATAATAGCCAGCAAACTAATAACTCACTAATTACGTGCCAAGGGCAGTGTTAAGCATTTAACTTGCAGCAATTCATTTAACCGTCACGAAGCAGGTACTATTGGTATTATTCCCATTTTATAGATGAGGAAACTGGGGCACACAGAAGCCGAGTGACTCATCTCCAGTCACACAGAGGCTAAGCGGCTCCAGGGATCAAACCCAGTCTAGCTGTAGAGTCTGCACCGAATGCACCCCGCACGCCCCTCAGTCTGCCGCAGGGAACGGGCCCCAGCTGCCGTGCGTTCCAGCATTGAGATTGAGTTCCCAGGTGTCGGAGAAGGAAGAACACGGGAAACGGTAAGGCAGGCTTAACTTCTGGCTCCTACAAACCGTCCTAGAGAGGCCCCTTGGACCATACGTCGGTTGTAAAATAAACAGGTTGTAGAGACAAGCGTCTTTTCTTTTATGTGTTCCCCCAAGACCCAGGCCTGGGCTGTTGGAGCAGACGCCACTTCTGCAATTATCGGGAAAAGTCCTTGAAATGGCCCGTCCTCGCTGGCTTCAGAGAGGCAGTTGGCAGAATCATCGCAGCTCAGCTGCGGGAGAAACACAGGCCCACCACCGTGCACGGGCCCCAAACTCCGTCTCCTTCTTTTAACCGTCTGCAATACGCTCCATGCGGCGCCTTCCCCATCTCAGGCACGATACGTTTAACAGAAATCTCACTTGGCAAGTATCGGGAGTGCCCCCCAAATCTTCAATGACTGTCTTCTAGCCAGTACCCAGGAATAGCAGACAGCTCAAGGGCAGATACAGGAGGGTCGATGCCTGCCAGGTGGTGGAACATGCACAGAGATGTGTGAACACCTCCCTTTGATGGCATCTACCCCCCCCAGCCTGAAGCCCTGTGATCCCGCACGCACACCCAGAGCCCGTGCAAACCCACTCTGGAAGCCATGGAAAAATCACTACCATCGCTTATCCGAATGGGACACGCTCCCAAATGCTTATTCTTTAACCATCCAGAATGTTCGCTTCGGTGCCAAGGAATCAACGTTTTTAACAGATATTGCCCAATTGATGCTATGACATATAAACAGGACTGTTTGTGGGGTTTCTACTTTCCTTAATTAAAGGTCTCCATGGTGAAATAAACAAATACTCTCTATTTAACAACATTTAGATAAGAGGCTGGGAATGCATCACCATCTACACTACAGAACCGTCTAAATGTCAGGAGGTGTGTGATTCATTTGGGGTATTCCGTGGTCTTCCTGGGTGATCTCAAGCAAGTTTCCATGCCTCAGTTGACTTTTCCAATCTGTAAAATCTTGCAGGGATATTAAGACCAGTCAAGGAATGTCTGTAAAGTGCTTTGAACTCCTAGAGTTAGACATTAAATAAATACCGAATGTTATTAGAACTCCACTGGGGCACTAGAGTGTTCGAAATGGGACTTTATTATAAATACCCTCTCAAGTTTGCCAAGAATAAATTGAATGGGCGAAGGCAACATACTTGGCTGTAACTTAATCCAAACTTGGCTTATTTGCCAGAACCTGGCATCGTGATACATGAATAGAGAGAACTCTGGAGAGAACATGAAAGGGCTCTATTATTTTGAGCCAACTATTTAGCTAAATTTCCATATCTTCCATTTATTCTGCTCTTTAAATTGCTGCGTTATAGAGGAAAGCAAAAGTACGAAAATAAAAATAAAAGGCCATAAGCCCGTTTGCGTTCTCCTACAACTAATATAACTGGACGTGAATTGGTTTAAAGATCACAAAATCAACCCCCACATCAATTGACTAAGATGGATAGAAAGCAAGACTCCCTTTTAAAGTTCACACGACAAAAACGGCGGCAGTACTACGCTGCCTTTGCATGGTGACAATATTTTCTGAGTTAATCAGAGAAAGCTCTGCCTACAATCAAATTAAGTGAATTTTAAAGTCTAACATCTTGTAAAGAAATCGTAACTTTCCTTGAGTTGTAAGAAAGCTTCGAATCGCAAATTCAAAACTTTTACACTGTTTCAAAGCATGCCTTATGGCTGGGGATTTTGATGAAGACAAGACATGAGGCCATTTCCATCACTCAGCAGCGGCACAGTCTGCATCAGGAAATCCATCAGGGGTGAGAGCAGAGAAAATTCCCCAGACTTGGATTGAGATCTCTGGAGTCTGGTCTCACCTCTGTCATGAACTAACTGTGTGGCAAAGTCAAACCCCTGCCCTGAGCCTCAGTTTCCCTATCTGTAAAATGAAGGCCCAGTGTGCCCTCCTCTTCAAATAGCCACTTTTCTCAAAAGTATTGCACGTGAGGATGCAGCCAAAAGAACACACTCCCGGAAGGAAACAGCCCCCCATGGCTGCTCAAGCCCTCACTCATACCCAAGAATAAGTGTTTTGCATTGATATTCTTTAAGCAGCCTTGATATCTAAGTTTTTTCCCCCCCATCACTTGCTTACAGGACAAAGAAAATGACTTTATGTGGACAAAACGCTGTTGGGTATTTTCAGCAGCAAACCCCAGCCCAGAGTGTCAGAGTTTAAATTCAGCACATATTCTGAATTCCTGCATCAAAGCAGATACTTAGAGGTACGTTTCCAGATATGTTCACCGGGGTATTAAATCCCCTGCGATGGATGGCAGGGGTTGCCCAGAAGACACTTTCAGGTTAACCGAGTCACATATTTTCTGGATCCGTAAATGGGGGCAAAATAAAATTCCAAATGACTACTCCAATAAAACGGTGTACTCGTGTTTTTGTCTTGAACACGTGCTTTCGGCAAACGAGAAAACCATCTGGATTCCCTAACTAATCTCAGGATGGACAGTAAATGCCCACTAACAGGACCTGGGGGAAATATAGGCACTGGAAGCCGCACGTGCAACCAGACAGCTTTGCACACGTTCATTTTCTTCCCAGCACACAGCCCTCGGGCCACGGGAGACCAACCGCGAGGTGACTGCAGCCAGTGGAGTTTTAGCTGGGGCCTGAGCTTGCGTCGTGCTGCGTGGACCAGGAAAACCTGCTCTTTAATGTCTGGAGAGAGAAACTGCAAACTTGCACAGTCCTTCAAGAGAAAATAGACGTTGGATGTCTGAACACATAGGAAGTGGCTGGCTTTCAGACAGCGAGCTGTGGTCCTCGGACTGTGAGGTCGGAGGATGACTGGCTTCCCCAGGCATCACCCTCCCTCCCGCTGGAAGGGAGATTGGAGAGGGTGGGTCCCGCCCCACGGTGCACATCAGGGGAGAAGAGACCCCAGGAACCTGTCCCCATGCCGGGCTGGTCTGCACCAGGGTGGGAGCAGCACCCGGTCCCCTGACCTTCCCAGGTGCTGTCCAGGCAGCAACGTCCCCTGGAGGGCTCACTAACCACAGGGCCACCGGAGGATGAAATGAGACAAGGCCCCTGAGCACTCAGCACCAGGCCCAAAAGAGGCTGTGGATGAATGCTGGCTGTTACTGTGTTAGGGACGCAGATTGCCATCCGCTGTGGGCCTGCCTTCCCTAATACTTCACATAATGACATCTTGTGTGGCTTCCTGGGTACCCCAGATGGGTCCCCAGCACACTCCAGGGCCGGCAGCTCGGAAGTCCCGCTGCTCCCCACGTTGGCCGGCGCAGGAAGGAGAGCTGCTCGCCCACTACGGCTTAACAGTAGTACGAGTCAGAATCCTTCGTACGCGTTGTAACGGCACGGTGACCGATGCCACCCAGAAAACATTAAAGG
This sequence comes from Lepilemur ruficaudatus, assembly GCA_963574885.1. Classification (NCBI taxonomy): domain Eukaryota; kingdom Metazoa; phylum Chordata; class Mammalia; order Primates; family Lepilemuridae; genus Lepilemur; species Lepilemur ruficaudatus. The sequence goes on from CAUYRT010053616.1 coordinate 9,399, forward strand.
AAAACTGATTCTGCGTTTCGTCCCCACATGGGGTCACATCCTGGGGGTCAGGACCCCAACACACGATTGAGGGGGAGACACAGTTTAACGCACAACAACGTCCAACAGCAGTGCCTAGTGGAATAGTGGCGAATTACAACCCACTCGAAGGCCGGTAAGAGCGCTCTGTGTTGCCGTGGGAGATGCTGGTGTGACGTGAAATGACATAAAGAGAAAAGACAAATGGCAGCAACGACTGGTTTCAGCTCAAAAGTTCCTAAGCAAACTTTGTTCCATTTAATCTCCCAAATGCGACTGGGCGTGGCTCCATCACACCCACACGGTGCCGGGAGCCCGGCCTCCTCGCCGGCACAGCGGGCAAAGCTCAGGCCACACAAACTCAGTTCCCTTCGGTTCCTGAGAGGCGGGCGGCCAGAGCAAGGAGGTCCAAGCACAATCCGACCCACCGTCCAGGGACCCCGCCAAGCCCCTGGCCCTTGTCCACGCCCTGGCTAACGCCCCACAACCAGGAGCTCACCCTGCAGCCCCAGAGGGGCCAGAACACACAGCAAAGGTTTCAGGCCCTTCCACAGCACGTGATCCAGCAGGGGCCTGTCCCGGCCACCTCTGCGCCTCATCCAGTGGAGCAGGGCAGGTGCCACTCTCAAGCCTGGGAGCAGGACTGTGCTGAAGGGAACAGGGGTGAAGGGGGACCCCCAGCACCATGGTGTCCTGTGTCCTGCAGACCCAGCCACTGGCCCAGTGCGAGGCAGAGGGAGCAGTGCTGAACTGTCCCCTGCAGCTCCCTGAGTCACAGCAATCCCGGCTCGTCAGGGTCCAGCTGCCACCCCAGGAGGAGGGAGCAGCAGGTGATCCAGGTGACCAAGGGACAGTTACAAGCCTTCACGTAGCCTGGGGACTCCAGTGCACACGGAGTCAGGCTGGGGCGTGCGTGCAGGAAGCCCTGCGAGCTGGAAGGGTGGTGGACGCGGACTCAAACGGCAGCAGCAGCCCCTGTCCGTCTAGCTGGAGGTTTGGGCCCATCTTTGAAGGCGATCGCTGCTCCGCTGTGGGAAAGCCAGAAGCCTCCTCCGAGCTGAGGGGTTGGAGGTGTGCAAGGGCCAAGTAAGTGTCTGTGTGCAGGAAAGAGTACCAAAGGCGTCCCTTGCTGCAGGCAGCTCTGTGACTCAGAAGGTGGTCTTCACAGTGGGCAGTTGGCCATGGGGACAAGGAGAGCCCCTGGTCTCCTCTGTAGGCCTGGGGGCAGGGACTCTGTGCAAGGAGGTCACAGTTGACAGCAGCCCTGGCTGGGCGGGAGGAGGCCGGCCCCTAAAGCACGGCTGCAGGGTGACCTAAGGACCGAGGGAGCTGGGGTCCCCCCTGGGCGAGGCACACTCGGGAGTCCTCACTAAGTTTCCTTTTCTGTGTCATAAGCTCCCGGCTGCCTCAGCTGCAGTCAGGTCGTGGTAGCTGCCTTGTTTCCTGTGCTCTGTGTCACCGATGGGAGAAGCCGGAGCCGAGGGTGGCAGCAGCGGGACTCAAGATGTTCAGGGAGGACCCGCAAGGGCCTGAGCCCCGGTGCAGTGAGGCGGCTGGACTGCGGCCACCCTGCTGCTGACCACCGGGCTGGTCTTGGAACAGCGCCCCTGGGACCGTCAGAAATGCAGGGGAAATCTGGTCAAAGCATGGACAGGGGACACCACTAACGGACCCGTTGTGCATCCCAGCCAGGAGCAGCACCCTGGCCCGGCGCCGGCAGCCCCTTGCTGTCCCTCCCAGCCATCACCTTGTAGAAGGTATCGCTGCATCTCCGACCTCCCCTCTGGCTGCAAGCTCCAGCCAAACAGCAACGGCAGTGTCCCCAGGTGGGCGGAGTTTGGGTTCTGCCACGAACATACTGAATTTAAACACCATGGACGCGTGTGGCTGTCTGAACCAAATAGAAAAGCCCGCCACCTGCATCCTGGAGTGCGCAGATTTACCCAAGAGTGTGTGCTGTGACCTGCAGGTCACTCCAAACTTCAGCTCTAACTTCAGCAAGAAAATGATTCATCCTTGATGTGCTAAGGAGAAGGACTTAAACGAAGAACGAGAGAGAGACGTCCTTCATCTTGAACTGTTATTTTTTCTTTCTGCTGAGAACAGCAACACAACTAACCCTGCCTATCAATGCAGGAACTCCTCGCTGCGGACGCACAGGGCAAAGTCCCGCCTGCGTGCGGTTACGTTCAACCCCACACCGCGCTGCCCACGGCAGTCTGCAGACTCCATCAAGGCCGAGTGAGGAGTGGCCTCGAATTGTTCCGATGACCTTCACTCCTTCTCTGCCAGGTGACAGGGGCCATTTGATCCAGTTTCAACAAAGCCAGCTCCGACTAGTCCGGAGACTGCAAACTCGTGGCCAACGGCTGCGTCCACTGCCCAGACGTGTTCTGTTTGTCTTTGCTATTTTAAAAAATTGAATTCGTTGCCAATATTTTTTAATTAATTTGAATTTGAAACATTTTAGAAATATTTCACATTTTTAAAACATCAGATATCTGGCCTCCCCTAAAAACCCAAGCAATCAGAAAACCCTGGGCCTGCGACTGTCGGCTGGAGCCAAGGGGCAGGGTCATCCCTGTCCTTTCCCTGCCCCGCCTACACCACCCACTCTTTCTTCCGTGTGACCTGCCTGGCTGGGGACCTGCCCGTCCACACTGGCGCTCCCCCACCCCATGGCTGGTGGGACAGGCAAGTGGATGTTTCCACCGGCACAGGTTTCCCACTCAACTTCTTTAAAAATCCACCAATTTAGCAGCAAAAGGGAGACAGGAATGGCTCCTCCCAGAGGCACAGTCAGCAGGGAGAGACACAGCTCATGCTGCCGAGCACACTGCCTGTAACAAAGCTGGGCTGGGTACACAGTGGCCACGTGGCCATTGGGGTCGTCACTGAATTGTCATTGAGGCCCCATCAGAGCAAGTCAAGTGTGTGCCTTTGTCACCTGCCCTTGGTTTTGTCTCTCCCCTTTGGTCTTGCAGAGGCACCAGCCACTCCCCACCCCAGGGCTCACGACTCCTCTGCCATCTTTTAACTTAAAGGAAGAGGAAGGCAGCTCTTCCTCAGACAGCTGTCCCAGGAGGCCAGTCCTACAGTGTCTGAAGGAGTTGTCCTTCCTTCCGAAATCAGCAACGTCACTGGTGGCCCCTCGAGCTGGCCATACAGAGAACTCAGTCCTCCTTTAGCTTGGCCGGTTATTCGCTGTGTGACCTCAAACCATTCACATGACTTCTCTGGTCATTGCTTATAATCTCAGGACTGGACCAATGAAGCTTACAAATTTTATTTTTCTTTTCTTTAGCAATAGGACTGTTCCTTCAGCTAAAATCCTGTGTGAAAGTCCAAAGTGTGAATCCTGCCAGACGCAGGTGGCAGGACCAGGAGCCCTGCCTCCTGGTGCCCCTCAAAATCCCCTGGCAGAACCCTCGGGGGCCATGAGGAGGCACAGACCTCACCCGAGAGGTCCTGGACACCCCCTTGGCTCTAGGACGCCCAAGTCTCTGCCCCGAAGACTCATGTCTGCCCTGTGCTTTTTTCCCTGTCTTTAAATTGGGATTCCCCATAGCTTTGTAGATGTCTTTTTTTTTTTTTTGAATAATACCCATGGACTATTATGTGTCCTCCCAAAGAGGCCCATGCTACAGCGGCCTCTTTTGCATCATGGAGCTCACCGTGGTCACCACCCGCTGGCTCAACGTGCAACAGGTGGCCGTTAGCCCTTTTCCAGTTCAGACTGCGCTGGGCTTCTTCTCAACTCCGCTGACACCCCTGGGTCTACTTTGTCCCCGATCAATATCCTGTTTCCCTGTGTGGTCAGAAACACCCGTGATTCACCCGGAGACTACGCCTAATGAAAGACAAATTAAATTGTTATAACTTGTTATAATTACTTAATAAAGCATGTAGCGTGCTTAAGAATCCATCTGGATGAAAGAGACGTTATTAATGTAAAACATTATTATTACAGCAACAACCACGACTGTGCCAAAATTCCAGAGTCCCAGCCCCTCCGGAAAGAGCGCTGAGCTGTGCCGCTGGTACTCAGCCTCAGGACGCCGCCGTGCAAACCGGCTTCCCCCCAGGGCTAGGCACGGTCTGCCTGAGCTGGGGGCTGCCGATGAGCAGGGCGGGGTGGGGGATGGAGAGGAAAGAAGAGCAGCCCTCCGAAGTGAGATTACTCCCCAGCTTCCACTCTGCGAGAGCGCGGACTCCAAGCGGGCTCGCTGAAATGTCAGCCACGTGCCTCAGTGATTAGGGCTGCGGTTTGGGCAGCCTGTCAAAGATTCCCCCAGGTGACACTCAAAGCCCTTCTCGGCCCAGCACGGGCAGCGGGGTGTTTTTATTGCAGGAAGTCCGGAGTTTCTGGAAGAGCGATGATATTCTTATAAGCCATCCCCTCATTCTCATTCCCCACACGTGTCCTAAACTTTCAAGTTAACGTTCTGCCTTTTGTTTTCCTCATTCGGTTGAGATTCATAGGCTTGGCCGACATGGCCTGTCCCCCGGCAGGACCCGAAGGCCCGTCCAGCGGGGAGGGAGGCTGTGCTGGGGGACGCGCAGTGTCTAGCAGACCCGCTGCTGGAATTCCATCCCTCGCCCTCCCCTCTTCTCCCCCAGCCCGGCGTGAACGTCACTTGGGCCAAACAATCACGGCACAAGGACGGGGTTGAGCAGGAGGCTGGAGACCGAAGTAGACAAAGAGATGAATGAAAGCTCAGGGTTTTCCTGTTGGTGAATTCACCGAGAACCAGCAGGGAGGAGCTCATGGAACTTCACGCCCAGTGATGCCTGTCACAAGCTCAGCCTCACGGTAGCGTCTCGCTGACGTTTCTAACCCTGCGCTCTGGAGTCGTGCAGACTAAGTCGAACCCCTTTGAATAAATCAGCTCATGCCCTTCCAAGCACAGACGACAACTACCAGGCCACCGAGTCTTCCCTTTCCCCAGATGGATTTCCTTGGGTGTCCTGTCCCTTCCTGCTGGCAGTTCGTCACCTACTGGTTATGCTGTGTGGGTGGGCTCCAGTCCAAGGTGCTTCTCCTCTGGGTAGTTTCCCCCTGAGCTGCTCTGCCTTGGAGCTGTCCCATGTGACGCTGGAAGGAGCCATTCACCAGGACTTCTCAACCTCGGAGCTGCTGGTATCTTTGTTCTAGGGGCCGCCCTGTGCATTGCAGGGTGTTTAGCAGCATCCTTGGCTTCCACCTCCCAGGTACCAGTAGCAATCCCCTCCCAGTAGTGACTAAAATGTCTCTGGACATTGCCAAATGTCCCTTGGGAAGCAAAGCCACCCTTGATTTGGAACCACTGGAGCAGAATGATCAGGGTCTCCTCCAACTGAAAGGCTCTAACCTTCAATTATGCCATGAATTTCCCCCTTTTCTCAAATCATATGCTTAATTCAGATTGTGAAACCAGTAAGAGCACAAGATGAGTTTAGGAAAAAAAAAAAGAGTTGGTATTTTTGAAAGTCCTCAGTGAGTAATTAAAGGCAACCCTAAAAGGATTACGATGGTAAAGGTGAAATCGCGAAAATCCCTAGGCCCGGTGAAATGAAAGCAGCCGAAAGAGGAGGTGGCCCGGGCACAGGATTCCACCAGGAATCGCCGGAACATAATTCCTCGAGGATTTCCCTCTTCGGTCAAGAGCACCCACAGCAGGCAGCTTAGCACATGACCTTCACGAAATGATCTTTCTGCCTTGCAGTGATGGCATAAATGGCTGTCTGGCTGAAGCAAAAAAAGTTTTTAAAAATTTGAGATCAGCCTTCCAACTTGTCACTGATGGATGTTACGTGGCCAGAATAGTGAATCGGTTTAAGGGTGGGAGGGAAAGTCTGACCTTTGATTGCAAAGCCTCTGACTCTAGTTTGCAGTTAACTCTGAACCCTCAGGAAGAAACTCCATGCAACCCACGTCCAGTGCCTTGAGAAATTTCATTCTTAGAGCCCTCCTTCCCCTGTTGCCTGTCCCTGAGGTCTCTCAGAAAACATCCTTTCAGCTTGGTTTTCTTTTACCTGGATAAGATCAGTGGCGAAGATTAAAATGAGTGCTTTACTCAATGAGCCCCCACACTGTTTCTGTTCCTCCAACTCTTCGACCCGGACCTTGACTGTGAGAGCCACACCAGCGTGCATCATGCAAGCATGCACTACATGAGTGTGCATCATGCAAGCGTGCCTCACACACGTGTGCACCGCATGAGCGTGTGTCATGCAAGCGTGCATCACACGTGTGTGCGTCACACGGGCATGAATCATGCAAGCATGCACTACATGAGCGTGCATCATGCAAGCGTGCCTCACACACGTGTGCGTCACACGGGCATGAATCATGATTGGGCACGAGCCAGCTTTCCCATCGTGACTCCTCAGGACTTTCTGTCCTCCCAGGAGCTCATGTCTCTGTCTCGGTAATTCTGAGTACACAAAAAGGACTCAGTGCAGAGAAGCTCCTCTGGTCCCAAACGCAAAAGAACCAGAGTGTGAGTGAGAGACGCAAAGGCAAATGAGAACGCCACTGAGCACCCGCGGTCCCTGGCGCACCTCCCGAAGCCGTATTGTTTTCCAAGGCTTTTCCTCAGCGATTTTACCATCCAAGTCACTAGTGACGGAGAAGTGCTGAGCATCTCGAGTGGTTCTGCCCCAGCCCAGGCACGGGTGAGCTGGTGCACGTCTAACAGCCTCACAGGGGGCTGGGGTGCGGAGCCCTGATTTGTCGCGTTTGCCAATTTCCATGGTGTAAATATTCCCGCCACGGCCAATTCCGAGCTCCAGTGTGAGTCACCCGGCCTCCCCGTCCCTGCGCACTGAGCAGTCGGCTCTGGCACGCAGGCGCCAGCCGTCTCGCGTCCCAGAGTCCAGGGCGCTCTCCCACGCAGCACCGCTCCACTTAGAGCCCTGACACACCTTATTTACCCCTGCCTCATAAATGCCAAAGGGCTAAAAACATTTTTGGCAAGAGAACCAGACAATCTGGCTCTGTAAAAGCAAAGTGGAGGCTGAGTATATTTGAGTTTGCTGGGGTTTTTTTTCTTTCATAAGAGAAAGGGCAACTGCAAAACAGTGCAGGAGACTTCAGTGCTCTCAAGTGTGACTCCTAAAACATACACACCGTACCCAGCGTCGAGCACCACGAGATCTTGATCTCCCAGAAGAGGGAAAGTGATTTATTTTTCTTTAATTCTTCTCAACCAGAGAGCAGCCTGCCTCATAAAATGAGGCTAATCTTTATTATACATCAGGGTTGCTCTTACTCACTAATTTTTCATTAGGGTTGAATATTGATAATGTCTCTGAAAACAACTGACTCTACTTTACCTACTGTCACGAAATGATTTTATAATTTCAGATTTATCTTCAGTGACAGGAAGAACAAGAATACAGCAGCTTTGTAGTTTGACTTGAAGCATTAGGGTCACTGGCCCCCTAACATTTAAAAAATGACCACTTTTTGTGAGACTACAGTCCCAGGCTCACCGTGTATGCTCTCCCCGAATCCCCCAGGGCGAAGACAGAAATTGAGCAAATGGGAAATCTAGGACTGACCATCGGGAAGAGAAATGGCTTAATAAACATGAAAGAAACTCAGTAATAACCTAGTGAGGGTAGCAAATGGTCTTTAATATAACCCAGCAAGTAATGCAAACATCCAAACCAGCCTGAAGCCCCCTCTCACCACGTCACACCCTCGTGCTTGGTCCAGATGAGAAACAGCTGGAAAGGGTGAAAAATGGGGGGGAAAATGCCCATTCTTCCTCCAGATTTCCAAGGAGACAGTGTGCATGATTTTATCTTGATGCCCAACCAAACTGGGTTAATTTTTAATCCCTTCACTTAACCCAGGGCTCGGTGGCTGGGAGGTGAGGGTGGGCAGGGGAAGAGGAGACCGACGTCAGGGCTAATTGCTGGGCTTCCTCTCAGGCAAGCTCACCAAGTTCTCCTAACTTGGAACCAGTTCAGCTCACTCTATAATCTGCTAGACGTGTCCGCTGCTATCCGCAGTCTAACGTGCAAAGGCAACAGCCAGGACAGCAAGGCGGTGCCAAGATGCAGTCACCATTAACGTGCATATTTCAGGTCGGCGGGCTGCACAGCTCAGTCACGCTGCTCAGCAATCAGTCATGTCTGCTGTAACCCAAAGACTCCCTGAGACAGCCCATAAAGCCATCTGACTTGGACTGTTTACGAAGGTTAACCCAAGAGCAATGATTACAGCCACGGAGTTGACACACATAATTAGGTAACAAAAGCGCTCTAAGTGAAACTGAAGACAGAATCTTATGGAAACAGATGTTTCTCTGGCTAATGCTGTTGGGTGTGTGCCATGTGGCACGTCTGGGAGAAGCTCAGGGCCTCAGTGTCCTTTACCTCTCTTGTCGGATGGCGACTCAGAGATCTCTGTGTAATGGAAGATGACTGCACTGCCCTAGGGCCAGCTGACCATGGCACGAGAGGTCACACCCACCTGGTGCTCTGCTCCTCACACCTCTTTTGAAGCCTTGGACTTTCGCTAGGCGGGGGACAGACAGCCTAGAACATCCCGCAGAAGCATCCTTTGCTGCTGACGTAGCCATAGAGAAAAGAGACACAGCCATGGGATTATCGTGGCACTCACCAAGCAAATGCCACTTTCTACTGCACAGAGAAGCGAGTCACGGGGAGGGTGCATAAGCTGGGGGAAGGGGCTCCGCCAGAGGAGGTGACGTTCAGGAGACTGGGTCAGTGGCGATGCAGTGCAGAAGGAGTGGTGGGTGAGAACGGATAGAGACGCCAACACCCACCCACCCTCCAGCACCTCCTGGGCTTTCCTCCTAGGTCCCTCGTGGGAGAAAGAGATCCTGCCCCTCACCAGGGCATGCACAGCACCAACTGGAGTGACCTCACAAGGAGCACTAGTTTACACACGTGCCCTGGCTTCCTGAGAAATGCCAGCTCCCTTCCATTTGGGCTCATTCTTTCCTCCCCCGAGATGTCACAGATAATCAAAGTCTAGTGTGTGGGTGTGAAGTGAGGCACTGGGAATTTTCTCCCCCCAAACTTCCTCCTCGTCCTGCCCTCTACTCCCTCCTTACTCACTGGCCAACTGTCAGGCAGCCTCCCTGCACCCACCCCCAGTGTCTCACCGTCACTGAGACCTGCCAGCTCTGCTCCCCAAAGCGTCCTGACTCTGTCCACCCTCTGCCTCTCCTCTGCCACCTCCCCGTCCAGCCCCGCAGTAATCTCAAGCCTGGCTGCTCCCCTCCCATTCCTGCCCTGTGAAAAGCCATTGCCCATATGACAGCCAGAATGATGCGTCTAAAATCTTATTCAGTCAGGTCATCTCGCTGCCACAGCGCTGGCATGGCTTCCCAACGCTCTTTGGATAAAATCTCCAACCCCTAACATGCCTCAAAGACCCTGCGCAACTGACGCTCAAGGAGCGAAGGGGAGAGGGAGTGAGCTCAACATCAGAAACCTCAGAAGCGAGGGAGAGGCCCCTGATGGACATCTGCAGAAGATGAAGGCGGAGGGAACCGCGTGGACAGGGCCGGGGGCTGGGGACCGGATGGAACAAGTTCACGGACCACGTGGACGACGAATGGGAAGGGTTCCAAGACACAACTGACGCGGCTGAGTTGAATACCTGTTTTAGAGCTTTTAAAGAAAGAATTAGTTGCAGAAGATGAAACAGAGCCCCTCAAAGGTCACAGGAGACGTCCCCATGCTTCCAACTGCTTTGCTGAAATCAGAAAACCCTGGTCAGAAGGGCGGGCACAGCTCCCAGGAAACGTCACGTCCCCTGACCTGCATCAAGCCAATACCTGGTTTGGAGAATTTTCCCTGCAAAGGTGAGGAGAACCTGCCCAAGCACATGACCAGGTTGGATGCCCATAAGACACACAGCAAAGTTATTCCAGAAACTCTGGGAAGAGCCCCTGGCTGTGCTGGAAGACGGCTCATTTTCCATGCAAGACGGCTCGTTTTCCATGCAAGACAAGCTCGTGACAATGCACTGGGGGCCCTTCTGGCTGAGACACCTGCGCAGCTCAGGGAAAGAGCTCGCGCCAGGGACCAGTCACCGAGGGGGGAACAGGGGCTTCCGGAGTGTTCTGAGTCCCTGCTGCTGCACGGAGGCTTTTGGCAGAGGCCCTCCAGGGGACCAGGCTAGCGGAGGCACCAGGCCATGGCGGGTGGAGATCCAGGGCCCCGGGGAATGACGCCCCTCCAGGATCAGGCCCAGGAATGAGAGCCTCTGCCAGGTCCCCCAGTGGTTGGGCTGGAGTCTGAGCCAAGATCCCTGTGTTCCTGGCCCTGCCTGTGGCTCAGTCGCCTCCATCCAACCCTCCCCTGGGCATGGGATGCCCTGGGGCCACCTTGATCCAACACCCCCATGGGAACGGGGTGTCCCTAGGGCCACCTTAATCCAATCCTCCCACAGGAAAAGGGTGTTCCTGGCCCAGCTCCATCCTTTCCCCGTCCCCTTATCAGACATCAGAGGGTCTCGAGAGTCCTTGGGGGCAGCTCCTGGGAAGGGGACTCTTTTCTTTCCCTGTTCCAGAAAGGGAGGAAGACACTGCCTGGGAGTCTTCCCCACCGAGGTGTTCTGGCCCAGAACCTCCTCCACTGAGGAACAGGGAAATGTGTCTACACCCAGCACTGTCCACACAGCCTGACAGCAGAAGTGAGTCACCTTCCAGTGACCCCACCTTCCAGTGAGGCCCCTTCTGAAGGTCCGCAATCACAGCAAGGCACTTTTCTCTCCACTAAAATAACTTTGATATTTTTTCTTTTAGTTTTATTGCTGTTAGTTTTTATTGGCCCAAGTGGAAAGTTGATAGGATTTTGTTATTCTTAGATAATGTTTTATAACTGCAGATTACTTTAATGTGACTCATATAAATTAATTGATTCCCTTTTATTCTATTTGTAGGTAGTGTAATTATAGTATCTTTATTGTTGCTAACAAATCCTTAAAATAACCCAAAACACAGCAAGAATTTTGTCTTCCTTTTAAAATAATTTTGAAATTGTTATTTTTGGTTTTACTGATAAGTCATAATTGCACAACATCTTAAATGGAGACTTGATAGGATTATAATTTTTAGGATGGCATTTAATAAATCTGTATTATGTAAATGTGAACCTTACTCAATTGTTTCCATCTTATTTGATTTCTAGATGGTGCAATGGTATTTTTGTTATTACTATTTAACAATATTTTCTATTGATCCACAAATATTACATTTTTGTCTCTATTTTAAAAATTATTGAATTTTATCTCATTTGATTTCTTTTTTTTTTTTTTTTTTTTTTGAGACAGAGTCTCACTCTGTTGCCCGGGCTAGAGTGAGTGCTGTGGTGTCAGCCTAGCTCACAGCAATCTCAAACTCCTGGGCTCAAGCGATCCTCCTGCCTCAGCCTCCCGAGTAGCTGGGACTACAGGCATGCGCCACCATGCCCGGCTCATTTTTTCTATATATATCTTTAGTTGGCCAATTAATTTCTTTCTTTCTATTTATAGTAGAGACGGAGTCTCACTCTTGCTCAGGCTGGTTTCGAACTTCTGACCTTGAGCGATCCGCCCGCCTCGGCCTCCCAGAGTGCTAGGATTACAGGCGTGAGCCACCGCGCCCGGCCAGGGATATAACTTTTAATAAAATATGTATTTAGTGTATATTTCAGTCATTGTCAGATGCTTGCACCTATGTGTATAAGCATTGTAAATGTGACAATAGATGGATCTAAGAATATTGTACACAAGGCTGGGCGTGGTGGCTCGTGCCTGCAATCCTAGCACTCTTGGAGGCCGAGGCGGGAGGATTGTTTGAGCTCAGGAGTTCAAGACCAGCCTGAGCAAGAGTGAGACCCTGTCTCTAATACAAATAGAAAGAAATAAATTCCGACTAAAAATATATAGAAAAGGCCGGGCGCGGTGGCTCACGCCTGTAATCCTAGCACTCTGGGAGGCCGAGGTGGGTGGATTGCTCAAGGTCAGGAGTTTGAAACCAGCCTGAGCAAGAGCGAGACCCCGTCTCTACTAATA
>CAUYRT010053618.1:0-53124 GCA_963574885.1 Lepilemur ruficaudatus
CTCAGGGTCCAGGACAGTGCCTCGCACCCAGGAAGCTTTCAATAGTCATTTGGTAAGTGAATGAATAAATGAATTAGTCTAGTCAGCTTAAAAAATCAAACACATTGTATGGGTTCCTTGTAGGAAAATTAAAATTATAATAAGCCTTAGGGATGAAATAAGAACTGCTATCCAGAAATATCCAATGCTATAGTTTTTCTCTATATTCTTCCTGACTGCTCTCATCCGTGCCCTTTGAATTGCAAGGAATGGACGTCCTCTCTGGCTCACCCAGATAAAGGAGTGGTTGTCAAAGGCTGCAGTGGACTCCAGGGAAATGGACGAGGCACAAAGTGCCCGTCGGGGTTGAGGGAACCGAAACTCCAACTGATGCTGACGCTGCTCTCCGGCTGGTGGGGCCCCCGGCCCTCCGTCCTGTGACAGCTCTGCTTCCCCTCTTCACCTGCTCCAGTCTGCTCAGTCTTCAGTGCACATGTGGTCCTCCTGTCTGCCCTGGGACCTCCGTGATGTCTCAGTCCTGCTGGCCCGGTGTCTCATTGTCCCAGTTCCAAGTTCCATGAACACTCTGATGACACCATCTTGGGCCAGGCATCCTCGTCTCGTGGACAGCGTCATAAATCTGTGTGAATGGCTAACTAGGGCCGTCGTAATAAAGCACCACACACGGAGTGGCTCAAGCAATAGAAAGTTATTATCTCCCGGTTCTGGAGGCGGAAATCTGAGATCAAGGTGTTGGTGGGTCTGTTCCTTCTGAGGGCTGGGAGGGAGAGTCTGGTCCTGCCTCTCTTCAAGCTCCTGCAGGGTTGCTGCAATCTCTGCCCCAACCTCTGCCCTCATCTTCACATGACATTCCCCTTGTCTTTGTTTCCAAATATCCCCTTTTATAAAGACACCAGTCATATCGGTTTAGGGCCCACCCTAATGACCTCTTCTTAACTTAATTATCTGCAAAGACTCTAGTTCCAAATGGGTCACATTCACAGGAACTGGCCACTAGGACTCCACCATCCTTTGGGGGACATAGTTTACCTCACGACAGTCACATTGAAATACACATGCTCCTTACCTGATGATGAGGTTATGTCCTGATAAACCTGTAGTAAGCTGAAAATATTTTAAGTTGAAAATGTATTTAATACACCTAAACTAAACTACTGAACATCGTAGTTTAGCCTAGCCTTCCTTAAATGTGCTCATAACACCTGCGTTAACCTAAAGTTGGGCTAAATTATCTATCACAAAACCTGTTTCATAATAAAGTGTTGTATATCTCATGTAATTTATTGAATACTGTACTGAAAGTGAAAATAGTTTCCCATCATCATAAAGTCAAAAAGTCACAAGTCAAACCATCATAAATTGGAGAATGTCTACAGTCAACAGATTCGCACCTTCAAGTGGCTCTGAGTAGAGGAAGAAATAACATGTGTCTGGCACCAAGGCTGTTTCCTACGTAAATGTATGTTTTTCTTGCAAGAATGGAATCACACCACATAACTTTCCCTTAATGATACACTGTAAACATTTTCCCATGTCAAGAAATATATTTTCCTCATTTTTAGTTGCTACATAGAATTACGCTATGTGAATATATCATAATTTATTTAAGGAATCCCTTATTGTTAGATTTCTTCTGATTTTTTAGTTTATTTTTTACAATATGGCAGTGATTATCTTTGCTCCTGAATCTTTGTGCACACTGATAATTATTTCCATAGGATAAATTTCTAAGAGCAGAATTAGAGGTTCAAAGAATATAACATTTTAAAAGTTTTTGATACATATTATCGAGATGATTTCTAGGAATTTTGTTGAGAATGTCTCTCTCTCAACATCTTTGCCAATATCCAGTAGACTATATTTAGCCAGCCAAAGTTAAAGAGATTTAAAAATTTTACAGTGGTTTTAATTTCTATTTTTGTAGTGAGATTAAATTTTTTCTGTGTATTTATTAGTTAGTGTAACTCTTATTTAGGGAATTGTTTATTTACTGTGCTTAATTTTTCTCTTGGATTTATTTTTTTCTTATTATTTATATTAATTCTCCACCCTAGGCATATTAACCTCTTATAAATTGTAGACTTTATTTATTTATTTGTTTGTTTATTTATTCATTTGTTTGTTTTTAAAGACAGGGTCTTACTCTGTTGTCCAGACTGGAGTGCTGTGATACAGTTATAGCTCACTGCCACCTCCAACATCCAGGCTCAAGCCATCCTCTTGCCTCAGCCTCCCCAGTCACTGGAACTATAGGCACTCACCAACCACACCCAGCTAATTAAAAAAATTATTTTTTGTAGAGATGGGGTCTCACTATTTTGCTCAGGATAGTCTCAAACTCCTGGCCTCAAGGGATCCTCCCACCTCAGCCTCCCAAATTAGTGGGATTACAGACATGAGCCTCCGTGCCCTGTCTGTAGTCATTTTTTAAAATTGTTTGAGCTTTTTACAATTTTATTTACAATGGTTTTTGAAATATAGAAGTTTGAACTCTGTCAAAATTTGCCTTTCTGATTTCTTTCAATCGTCTTAAGCTTAAAGAGTTTATCCATCCATAGAGGGGATTAACAATCACATATATTTCTTTTTATTCCCCTCCTAGTGGTTTGTTTTTCTACATTAAAAATGTTTATCTGTGTGCTCTCATTGTCTCTGGTAGATTAAAAATAGCTGCAATTATTTTGCTACTTTTTCCTTTGAGAGGTGGAGTCCAATTCCCCTCCTTTTCAATCAGGGGTGACTTTGGTGACTTGATTAACCAACAGAATGTGGTAGGACTAAGGTCCTGGGACTTCTGAAGCTAGGTTATACTCTCATTGCACAGGCTCGTACAGCCCTGAGTCTCCAGGTGAGATGTCTAACTACGTTAGGCCATAATGCTGGAGAGAATATGAATGAGTAAACACCTGACCATTCTATTAATAGCTGAGCTCATAATTCCAGCCATTTGCACCAAAGCATGGCCATGTGAGTGAAGCCACCTTGGATTCTCCATCCCAGCTTATCTGCCAACTTCGTATCATGAAGTAACCTCTGTCAACATTAAGTGGAGCAGAAGAACCACCCAGCCAAGCCCTGTCCAAATTCCTGACCCGTAAACTCATGAGTTATTACATATTCAGTTGATGTTTTAAGGCACTAAATTTTAGGTTTTCCTTATCTACCAGAGACAATGAGAGCATACAGATCAAAATTTTTAATGTACAAAAAAAACCATTGTGGGGGGCGAATAAAAGGAAATATACATGATTGCTAATCCCTTCTATGGATATAAAAACTCTCTAAGCTTACGAGAATGGAAAGAAATCAGAAAAGCAAATTAAAATTTAGTTTGTTATGCAATAGCAGATAACTGGAATGTTACCTTTTGCCTAGAGTACTATCACAGAAGCTGTGAGATACAGAAAAAAGCACTAGAGTTGCAGGGAAATGGGAAAGTCAAGAGCTTCAACAAGAATATTCTCATCAATTGGTAATGACTGATAATATTAAAAGTAGCAGGTTTTATAGTTGACATGTACTTTGAAGCAGGAAAGAAAAGGCAAATCAACCCCAACCCCAGTACGTTTTAAGAAAAAGCTTTTTTTAAAAAACAATTGAAATCCGTGGAGCATTTTTGATGTACTATACACAGAGTTAAGCGCTTGACACAGTTTTTCCTCATTTCATCCTGAACAGACTCCCTGTGAATATATGGCATTATTGTCTCCATATTATAGATGAGGAAATAGAGGCTTTGTGAGGTTCCTATGGTCCCAGAGCTAGAACTAGGATTTGAATCTTTGTGTCTGAGCCTGCATACTCAGCCACAGGACACACCTTCTTTCCTCTGCCTCTGAGTGAGGGTGAGGCTCTGATAGCAACTTGCAGAATGTGCCCCTTTGCCACGGGACAGGTCTTTACAACTTCTTCCCCAACAGATCCTACTGTGTAAACGTCTCTAAGTCTGTAAAACCAGAGGGTTGAGCCAGATACCCTCACACCTCTTTCAAGATCTTAAAATCCTCTGGTTGGTAAAACTGAGCCATGGGCCTGGCACCAATGATGATGCACAGGAAAACGAGTGGTCCCTGTGAGCCCAGGATTCAGAGTGCCTTTTCCTACCCAGGGTCCTCTGGTTCCAGACACTTGGAGGGACAGGGTGAAGTCACTTAGGTGAGAAGTCATGTCTAATTCATCCCTGGATCCCTAAAGCCTGACACCATGACAGGTCTCTCAGGACATGTTGATGTCTAAGAGAAAGCACCTGAAATCCCAGTGGCCTGAGCCGAGGCCCCAGTCCTTTGAGACCCTGAACCCATTTCTGACAGTGTCCAAGAGTGCTGCTGCACACGTGTCCAGGAGCAAATTCAGAGGGGTGTCTCCCTCCGCCTCATCCCCAAACCACTGCTCCTCCAATGACAGTCTTGACAGTCCTGCTGGGGATGGCTGCCCTGTGACTGCCACTGATCAGACTTCTCTTGCCTCCAGGCAGAGGACACTACCCGACTCCCTGCCCCCTGGCTCTGCTGCTGGGTCCCAAGTGGGTATCAGTCCTTCCCCCAGCCACTGCAGCCTCACTGAGACCAGGCTGTAAATCTGAAGGAGATTTTCTCTAAGTCTGGGACTAATGGGAAGAAGTTATAAAAACTGAGAATTCTCAATACCAAAAACTCTTGCCCATATCAGGTTCATCCTAGGATCTGTTTCCTTGCCCCACTCCTGGCCTGCCTGCACTTGACAGAGGGTGACCCAGATGCACTGAGGACATCCCAGGCCTCTCCTGGCCTTGGGGCACCAGCTGAAGAAATACCCACTCTGAGGAAATGAATACTTTTCTTTTTCTTTCCAATATAAATCCCTCCTCTTTATATCCTTACAGCCAGCATCAAATCAAATTCTTGCCAGGAAGATTAAAGATGAGAGTATCGGTTTGCTTCAAGGGCAAGCCCTCGGTACACCCAGCCAGGGTGTGTCTGGCCCAGATAAGACAAGCACGGAATAGTCTGACATTAATCAGTTCCTTCTCTTGGGTTCTCCAGTCTTATCTGTATGCACCTCGTTGATGAAGGAACGAATGGTCTGACCACAGTCGAGGTACCCACTCTGATTTCAAGCTATATCAAGCATCTTCTTAAGTATTCGGACAGCTTCCCCATTCACACCAGAGCTTATAAATTCTTAGCACAATTCCCAGACCGATCAACGCTATCCTCCCCTCCTCTGGCCATTGTCTGCTCCCCAAGCCCAAGACCATTAATCATGCTAGCCCCACCAGGCCTTTTCTGTCAACCACTGTCCCCTCTGACCCGCCCCAGCCTCTGAGCAAGCAGAGCCAAGGCTCACACCTGTCGGGAGGGGGTGGGCAAAACCAACCTCAGGACTGTGACTCTCCCCGACTCCCCACCCTGCTCCTACGACTGCATCCCTCTACTTCTCAACAGCGTGTCATGACCTGACACGTTTGGATTTTTAGTTGCGTCTGGGATTGACTGAGGGAACATGGTGGCGAGAGGACGTGGGGAAGAGCTTAGGGAGATGCAACCACAACAATTGCAGAGTCTTGCAGGGCTTTGGGAACACAGCATTGCCTGGCTGCCCCGTGCACGTGGAAAAGTTTTCCAGCTTGGACTCAGGTTCCCATGAGGGGAAAAGCCAAACCTAAATGGGACTGCCAAGTGCAGGCAGAATGAGAATGTGGTGCTTTCTTTGTACGCCCACTGCCTTATTTTCATTAAAGTCAGCTGCCTAATTTCTTCAGGGCCCTGGTCATATGAGCATGAATGAATTGAGTGATTGGTGTCTCAGCAGGAGGCAGAATTGTAAAGTGGGGCCCCTCCTGCTTTTTCTGAGCTTCTGGCAGTTTTAGCTCTTTGTGCTAAAAGGAGCAGACTCCAGAGGCTCCCTTCCACTTCCAGGAAACCTGCTTTAATGGTGACCTGCTGGGAAACATGCCCCATCCTTTGTCATCTAAAACCTCAGCAACTCTAATGGTAGGACTAGCAGGCTCCGTGAGAAGGAGGGTGTCCTGGCAGGTGGGTAGAGGAGATATTTTTAGGCAGGCAGAGCCTCGGAGAACCCATCAAATCACAGAGGCTCGCCCACTCCACCTGTGTGTCAGCCTTAAATTTGGATTGAATTTTTGGTGGCACAAAAGATTCTGTTGTGCCACCTCCTGCCACTGGTAGAGCCCATTCTCCCACTCTGCTGTCTCTGGTTATTCCTTCCCCTACCTCCCCCCAAGAACCCAGCTGGCTAGACTCAGCCTGAAGGAGAGCAGGCTGCCGACCAGCCTCTCTAGACTGGCCATCTGTCCCCGTGGAGCGGAGCCGTGGCAGGCTTGCCCATCCCACAGCCTCCCCGGGCTGCTGACACAGCTACTCCAGGAAGAAGATTTTAAAGCATGTGTTCACAGGGTGCCACCGACAGACAAGAGCTGGGTGCTGGGATGGTGACTTCCAGCACTTCAGGAAAACTAGGTCAATTCCTCAATCTCTGCATGGACCATTTCAGAAAACAGACCCACCACCAGGTGAAGGAGGTGACAGAGAACAGCCCAGGGCAGGAAAGTCAAGGGATATGGCTTCTGGTGCTGGCTCTGCCACTCAGTAGCTGGGTGACCTTGGTAATCACTTCTCTCTGGTCCCCAGTTTCCTCCTCTATAAAATGAGAAAGTTGGACAAGATGTGACTCTTCCCTTTTAACTCTTCCCTCTTATGGATCCAATATGATCAATATGTGTACAGAACATCCAGGCAATGCCTACAGTGATTCAGTGCAGTTTGAAATTGTGACAAGTGTCCACACTTGAGGCCCAAGCTTTCCTGAATTTTATGCACAAGTATTTTGTCATATTTGGGAAAGGTGGGGCCGGGGACTTTGGGTAGTGAGTGCTTCATCCTACTTTATTTGATGGTATAGACAGAGCCGAAGGGTTCAGTTTAGTTTAAGTGGACTGGCACCCGAAGTACTTATATCTCTTGTCTGCTCCGAGGTGACTTCCTGATGCTGGGGGTCTATTCCTACACCATCTGTATCAGTTAGGTCACTTTTTGTTGCAAGGGACAGAGAACTCAATTCTAACGGACAAAAGCCAGGCAAAGAAAATGTATCGTCTCGTATATCAATTGGTGAACCATTGTCACCAAGATCCACTTCTTCTCAGCTCTGCATTCTCTGTGTTTTCTCAAGTCTTAGATCGTGTCTTTCTTTGTGATTAGAAAAGAACTTCCAGAGACTCCCAGGGCTACATACATCCTTATTGAAGTCTGTGTCAGTTACGATAACGTGAGCTGCAAACAACAGAAAATCTGACTCAGTACTTTGCTTAGATGATAAGGAAATTTTTCACTTCACACAACAAAAAATCCAAAAAACCTAGTGAGATCCGGAGTGGCTCATTAAGGGCCTTGACAGTGTCATAGAGGTGCCAGGTTTTTTCCAGCCCTTCATTTTCAGTGCCAATTCTTTTCTTTGTGGCTGGGTGCGGTGTTTCATGCCTGTAATCCTAACACTCTGGGAGGCTGAGGTGGGAGGATCCCTTGAGTGCAGGAGTTTGAGGTTTCAGTGAACTATGATGATACTACTATATTCTAGCTTGGGTAACAGAGCAAGACCCTGTCTCAAAAAAAAAAAAATTCTTTTCTTTGGATAGATTTTTTTCATGGTCATACAATGGCTGTTGAAATTCCAAGTGTCATGTCCGGACACTACAATGTACAGGAAAAAAAAAAAAAGAAAGAAAGAAACTACCTCTTCCTTCTGCTCTTTCTACAGAAAAAGAAAATGTTTCCTAGAATCTCCTGGAAGACCACTCACATCTTACAGGACAGAATTGCTTCACATTCGAACCATTGACAAATGGGATAAGATTTCCATGGTTAGCTTAGACCAGTGGTTCTTAGTCAGGGGAGATGCTGTCCCATTGGGGCCATTTGACAATATCCAGAGTCATTTTTGGTTGTCATAACTATAGAGGGGGCTTCTTTAGGCATCTAGTGGACACAGACACTGCTAAACATCCCATAATGCATAGGACAGCCTTCCCACAACAAAGAACTATCTTGCACAAAATGTGAACAGTGCTGAGACTGAGAAATTCTGGCTTAGACAGTCACCTAGAGTGCAATGCCTGATGGGGAGGCAACCAGCCACAGTGTCTTCCGCAATGTCTGACCTGGGAAAATGGTCTTGTACCAGCAGTTCTAGCAAAATCCCACTACACTTTATTGGCTCTGGCTGTATCACATGTCCACTCCAGGACCAATGACTGTGTACAGGAAAATGGGATGCAATGATTGGCTTAAGCCTAGGTCACATCTTCCACCTCTGTGCCAGGCTTAAGTTAACTCCTTTTGAAGCACATGAGCTGAGAGTAGGGGAAGAAAGGATGATACCCCAGAGAGAACAAAGAAAAGTAATCAAGATAAAGTGAATAGACATTGGGCAGCAAAACCCCAGTCCTCTCACTGAGAGCTTTGGGAAGAATTGTGCTTGCACTTGGACTCAAAACAGCAGCAGCAGCAGGAGGTCAGTGGGACTGTCTAGGAACGCTCTGGGCTGGAGCCATGAATTGCTCATTCCACATGGAGGGTGGAAGTGGCTTTAATTAGCTCTATCTGGCAGCACTTTTCACCTAGAGAGATGCTCAGTCAACCTAGCAGAGTAAAAGCAGGAGAAGCAGAGAAGGAGGAGGGCAGAGAGGAGGTGGCAGCTAAGAAGAGTGCAGAGAGAGGGAGAGCATCTTAAGTGCTTGGCAAAGAGAAGAAGTGGTGTTATGGGAAACTGCACAGATGTACTGTTTGTCCCTAACCCCTGATGACTTCTCTGTCCTGGAAGCTGATTGCTATGACCCAGAGACACAAGCCCTCTTATCCTACGGCTTTCAGTTGTGTTCGGCCCATGGGTGCATCATCAAGGCGTGAAAGGGAGGGAGGAAAGACAGACTGGGATGTTTATTTCTCCTGCCTCCTCCCTGATTTGTCATAGTCTGGCAGTGGCTACATCCCATTATAACTAGCGCTTCTGTTGGGCAGTTCCTCATAACACCACTTCCTCTCTTTGCTCCTTTAGGTTTAAAGGTGGCATTAACTCCCTGATGATACCTTCTTGGGTGACTCAGTACTCTCCATTGGTTTTCTTAATTCCATCTACACATTTGTAAATAGGACCTTCATTAGAAAGTCTCTGGGACAGGGCATGGTGGCTCACAATTGTAATCCTAGCTCTCTGGGAGGCTGAGGCAGGAGGATCACTTGAGGTCAGGGTTCGAGACCAGCCTCAGCAAGAGTGAGACCTTGTCTCTACTAAAAATAGAAAGGGCATGGTGGCGGTTGCCTGTAGTCCCAGCTACTTGGGAGACTGGGGCAGGAAGATCACTTAACCCCAGGAGTTTGAGGTTGCTATGAGCTAAGCTGATGCCATGGCACTCTAGCCCAGGCAACATAGTAGACTCTATAGAAAAAAAAAGAAAGAAAGAAAGTCTCTGAGTGTGTTGTCTGGTTCCTATAAGGATCCTGACCGATGCCACAGGCAGGTGGCAGGCACAAGAGCCTCTTGTGCCAATCTGTCAATGTCTGTGTACCATATGCCTTGATCATACCCAATGCCCCATGAGCCCAAAGAGTGTCCACTCACATGTGTTTTTAGGAGCTATCATTCTTGGGAAGCCTAATAGTTAAAATGATGGATTTGAGGGTTATTCTCCCTTTCTCCTACCAATCCCTGCCAACCTAGTCTCCCTATTGTCTAAGCAAGTAGACAGTATATTAACCATGGTGCATTTCATAATGATGCCTACCATTTCTTGAACACTTATAATGGGCCAGACGCTGTGCCAAGCACTTAAGATACTTTATCTCATTTAATCTTCACAACAAACTTATGTGTTTGATACTGCTGTTTTTCCCATTTTATGGATAAGGGAACTGAGGCTCAGAAGAATTAAGTAACTTACCCAAGTTCAAACATCTGGTAAGTGGCTATGGTTGCAAATGCCAGTGGTCACCAGTGGTTTTTATTCTCTTCCCCTTCCTACATACATGGAAAACTGTATTTCCCATCTCTCTTTACAATTGAATAGGGTCTTAGACAGCCAATGTGTTGTGACTTCAAGTGATAAGGTATTTCTGGGCTGACACATTTCAGAGCTGGCATGTGACCTGTCATGCTTTATTCCTCTGCCACAGCACTCTTATGTTAAAATGGAGGTGCCGTATGATTCAAGCAACCCGGATGGCTGAACCACTCCATGACGGCAGCTGCCCTGCAGAGTCACCTGGACCTGTACTAACTTGGTGTAAAGACAAAATAAACTTTTACTGTGTTAAGAAACTGAAAATTTGGTGCTATTTGTTACTGCAGCATAACTTAACCTATATTTACTGGGACAATGGAAGAGTTGGGATCAAGACCAAGTTCTCCCAAACCAAAAGTTAATGTCCTTAACCACCAGGCAGTACTGCTTCTCTCTGCGTCTTTATCCAAGGAGATATGTGGGAAGTTGTGGCCTTGGAAGGATGAAAGAAAGGGACAAAAGAAAGGGAAGGGATACTTATGAGGGCTATTATGAGAGGAAGAAAAGAGTTAGGAAAGGGACTCACAAAAAAATCATGCTTTTTTTCCCTTTGCTCCCCATATCAATAAAAATTTTAAAAAATAGAGAAATCTTTAGAAAAATGTCTATTGATAGGGCCTCCAGGAATTTTGCTCTTAGACAGGGAATTAATTGTGGTGCTCCTCACTGAAAATAATTTTGCTCCCCTAGAGATGGGAAATGCTTCCTATCTCTAGGGAAGCATAAATGGGAATGTGTCTACTTTGAAAGAGAAGCTCCAAGCTGCAGCCTTTCTTCCTGGAGGGTGGACAGCACCTCCATTCCGGGTCATTGTCTCCCTGTGTGGTTTATCTCTTTCTTGGTTCAATAAAGACAATTTGTTGGTTAAAGGCTTTATTAATCTTAACCGTACCCTTTTGGCTCTCCATCACCTACTACTTTCAAATCCCAAGGATCCACAGGCCATGTCTTTGTATCTACGTTTGGAAAGAACCCAGGTAATGAGGCCAGTGTCCACAGTTCCAAAGGCACTTTGTGTAATAAATCACAATCCCCCAAGGCTACTAGAAAGCCTGAATTTAAAGGATTACATAGAAAAACAAGATGCTAAAACAACCTCTTTTTCTTGAGTAAAGAAGATAATACTTTCTGTCGAAAAAAAATTTGACAGAGGAGGTGGTACCTATTGGCCCCACTTTCATATACCTATGAATTAGAACACAGAGTGCCTGATGTTATCTGTATTCCTGAGCATGTGTACATGGGTTCCCAAACTGGAAATAGCTATGAGAAGATTCTCTAATTAGCATAATGTTTACACATTTATTGTCAACTATAATTACTTGTTTATTAGAACAGAGGTTTCC
Source organism: Lepilemur ruficaudatus (assembly GCA_963574885.1). NCBI lineage: Eukaryota > Metazoa > Chordata > Mammalia > Primates > Lepilemuridae > Lepilemur > Lepilemur ruficaudatus. The sequence continues at coordinate 11,401 of CAUYRT010053618.1, forward strand.
CAGTTTATTGCAGTCATTACGGTCTGTCTGTAAGGCATAATGTGGTTGAATTTCACAAGTATGTATACATTGCACAAATCTTGCCAGCCCTAGGGAGGAGCAACTTTCAATGAAGATGCTCAGAGAAGATAATTCTCAAGGAGGCTGCAGGATTTTACTTTGGCTAATAAGGTGTGATCCTGCCCAATATGACTGCAGATCTTCTCCTAGCTAAGAAATTTGCAGCAAGTTCCTTCTTATTTAGCACTGACTCATGTTCCTCTACAGTAGTGTTAATGCCAAGCATTGTGCTAGGCACTTACTTGATATGTGCATTCTCGTTCCATTCTCCCAACAACCCTTCAATGTGGAAATGAATGGTCCCATTTTCCACATTGTGGGAGTGGCTGGGAGGGACAGGACTGGGAGGTAGAGTCTCCAGGTTAAGAAAGGCGAGCAGAGGCTGGCAACATGTTACAGTGGGGGAGCTGGTGGTGGGGCAAGGTTGCGCTGTTTGCTGGGGCAGTTAGAAAACACAATGCCTCGCTGAGGAGCCTGAAGACCAAACCATTTGCTTGGCTGTTGTGGATGGAGTCAGACAATAAGGACTTTAAAAATCATTAGTTAGGTCCCTGCTTACATGTAATTCTTTTTGCTTTTACAGATGTTGGGGAGGGTGTGCAGAAGTTGTGTACAGTCCATGGTGCTGTGCATTGAGTGGCTCCTGGCTCTGTCAGCTGGAGGAGTTAGGCCTCCGTGATCCTCATAGAAACAGCCCACTGTTGCACAGAGATTACTAGGTGTCTAGCATCTAGTCACCTCTCACAAAGTGCTTTACATTAATTTTCTCATTTAATCTTTATAGAGCTCTGTGAAGTTGATTCTACTTTGTTTGCAGATAGGAAGCAAGTACAGAGAGGTTAAGTAACATGGCCAAGGAGACAGAACCATGAATTATCAGAATCCAGACTCAGCGCCCCACCATTTCTGGACTAATGGAGTTCTGAGACATGCCCTATATACTAAGTACAGGACGATCCCGGAGATATTGCAATGAAACAAATGCCACAACACAGCTAGTCACATAGTTTTTGCTTTCCCTGTGCACATAGAAGTTATATTTTCACTAAATTGTAGTCTATTAAGTGTGCAATAGCATTATGTCTAAAAAACAATATACATACCTTAATTAAAAAACACTTTATTGCTAAAAATGCTAATGATCATCTGAGCCTTCAGTGAGTTGTGATCTTTTTATTGGTAGAGGGTCTTGCCTCAATGTTGCTGACTGATCAGGGTGGTGGTTGCTGAAGGTTGGGGTGGCTGTTTCTTAAAATAAGGCAACAATGAAGTTTGTCTCATCAGTTGATTCATTCTTTTATATGAAAGATTTCTCTGTAGCGTGCGATGCTGTTTGATAGCATTTTATCCACAGTAGAACTTCTTTCAAAATTGGCATCAATCCTCTCAAACCCTGCTGCTGTTTTATCAGCTAAGTGTATTTAATATTCTAAATCCTTTGTTGTTATTTTAACAGTGTTGACAGCATCTTCACCAGGAGTAGATCCCATCTCAAGAAACCACTTTCTTTGTTCATCCATGAAAAACAACTTTTTATCCCTTAAAGCTTGATCATGAGGTTGCGGCAATTCAGTCACACCTTTAGGCTCCACTTCTAATTCTACTTCTCTTGCTATTTCCACCATATCTGCAGTGACTTCCACCACTGAAGTCTTGAATCCCTTAAAGTCGTCCGTGAGGGTTGGAATCAACTTCTTCCAAACTCCTGTTAATGTTGCTCTTTCAACCTCCTCCCATGAATCACAAATTCTCTTAATGGCATCTAGACTTGTGAATCCTTTCCAGAAGGTGTTCAATTTACTGTGCCCAGATCCATCAGAGGAATCACTACGGCAGCTATAGTCTTACAAATGTATTTGTCAAATAATAAGGCTTGAAAGTCAAAATTACTCTTTGATCCCTGGGCTGCAGAATGGATGTTGTGTTAGCAGGCATGAAACGATATTCACCTTCTCGTACATCTCCGTCAGAGCCCTTGGGTGACCAGAGGCATTGTCCACTAGCAGTAATATTTTGAAAGGAATCTTTCTTTCTGAGCACTAGGTCTCAACGTTGATCTTAAAATATTTAGTAAACCATGCTTTAAACAGATGTGCTGTCATCTAGGCTTTGGTGTTCCATTTATAGAGCACAGGTAGAGTAGATTTAGCATAATTCTTAAGGGCCTTAGGATTTTTGAAATGGTAAATGAGCATTGGTTTCAACTTAAAATCACCAGATGCATTAGTCCCTAAGAAGAGTCAACCTGTCCTTTGAAGCTTTGATGCCAAGCATTGACTTCTCCTCTCTAACTATCAAAGTCCTAGATGGCATCTTTTCCCAAAAGAAGGCTGTTTCATCTACATTGAAATATAGTTGAGCCCAATGGCTCACACCTGTAATCCTAGCACTTTGGGAAGTAAGAGGATTGCTTGGGACCAGAAGTTCAAGACCAGCTTGGGCAACATAGTGAGACCCCATTTCTAAAAAAAAAACATCAGCTAGGCATGCCTGTAGTACTAACTACTTAGGAGACTGACCCAGGAGGATCACTTGAGCCCAGGAGTTTGAGGTTGCAGGGAGCTATGATCATGCCACTGCACTCTAGCCTGGGTGACAGAGACATATCCTGTCTCAAAAAAAAAAAAAAGAAAAAAGAAAATCTGTTGTTCAGTGTAGCCATCTTTGTCAATTACCTTAGCCAGATCTTCTAGATAATTTGCTGCCACTTCTACATCAGCACTTGCTGCTTCACCTTGCACTTTTATGTCATGGTTTCTTTTTTCAACCCTCATAACCAATCTTTGCTGGATTCAAATTTTCTTCTGCAGCTTTCTCATCTCTTTCAGCCTTTATAAAATTGAGGAGAGTTAGGACCTTGCTCTGAGTTAGGGTTTAGCGTCAGGGAATGCCATGGCTGGTTTGATCTTCTCTCCAGACCACTAAAACTTTCTCCGTATCAGCAATAAAGCTGTTTCTCTTTCCTGTCATTTGTGTGCTCACTAGAATAATTTAATTTCCTTCAAGAACTTTTCCTTTGCATTCACAACTTGGCTGCCCGTTTGGCACGAAAGGCCTAGCTTTGAGCCTATCTTGGCTTTCAACACGCCTTCCTCACTAAACTTAATCATTTCTAGCTTTTAATTTAAAGTGAGAGACATGCAACTCTTTCACTTGAACACTTAGAGGTCACTGTAGGATTATTAATTGGCCTAATTTCAATACTGCTGTGTCTCAGGGAATAGGGAAGCTGGAGAAGATGGAGAGAGATGGGGGACTGGCCAGTCAGTGGAGCGATCAGAACACATACAGCATTTATCAATTAAATTTGTCGCCTTATGTGGAATTCTGTGAGAATTACCTAAATGTGACACAGAGACACAAAATGAGCACACTCTGTTGGAAAATGGCTCCAATAGACTCGCTCCACGCATATTATCAATTTGTAAAAATGCAATGTCTGCAAAGCACAGAAAAATGAGGTATCCCTGTACTGTTTATTATCCTGGCCCCAGTTTATGAGACTACATCCTGGATTTCAAGAGGCAACTTTGTTTTTTCTTACTTTTTTACATTGAGATATTTACTTATATACAGTACATTGCATGAATCTTAACGAATTTTTTACCCAGTTACATACTCATGAATAGTGCTCTATTTCAATAACTATATCTAATCTGAAAAGGTAGAAATAATAAATATTGCAGAAAATGCACTTGTAAATCTTTTTTAGTCTTCAGGTAATGTTACGTAGAACACAGCCACATAGCATGCACTTACATGGTATTACATACATACTCTTATTATAATTTATAGAATCCAAATCTCTCTTATTTTGGATAGTGGGTAAATTCAGATGCTCAGGGTGTATGAGGTGTATAGGTAGCATAAACCAGAATGTCATAGGACTTTCTTTGTGTTTGTATTAATTCTGCTTCACATCTCATGCATAAATAAACTTTTGGGCTCTCCATATAGGGGAGATGTGACATATTCTGTGAATTCCCCAGGAGAGGGAGGGTATATAAATTCAAGGTTTTATTATTGCTATGTATGTATCTAAAAATCAATATTTCTATCTGTCTGGCTATCGATCTACATGTGCACATTGAGTAGCCATTTAAAACAGGCTCTTTTTTTTTGAGACAGAGTCTTGCTCTGCCGCTCTGGGTAGAGTGCAATGGCATCATTGCAGCTCACTGCAACCTCAAACTGCTGGGCTCCAGTGATCCCCCTGCCTCAGCCTCCCAAATAGCTGGGACTACAGGCACATATGATAACGCCTGGCTAATTTAAAACAGGCTCTTTTTAAAGTAACATTGCATTGTATGGGCCCTCTGTTAAGATAGCTTATGTGTACATGGCTAAAGTTTGCAGGATGTGGGTATGATTGTACACGTGTAAACTGGGGGAGTTTGAGATAAATACAGATTACATTTCTATTTTGAACTATGTATTTATATGTACATATACATCTCAGATACCTATAATTCCATGCATTGTCACATGTCACTCGAACAAGATGCTAAGTCACCAAGAGGGATGGTCTGTGGAGGGCTTTGTCCCCATGAAGGACAAAAAGCCCTCATGTCTGGGACCACAAGTGGGGTGGATAAATCAGAGAGCCTGGGAAGCACTGGCTAAGGCCACCCCTCCTTCGTCTCAGCCTGACTCCAAGTAGGCAGCTGCCCTCTCAGCACAATTGAAAGGCAGGTTCCGTCTATCATGTCCACTGCCTCTTTGCAGGCTTACTGAATATTTAATGATGCCATTTGCCTTCCCAGAAAAAGAGCTCAAAGAAGTCTGCATGGTTGTGGGTGTAGGGGATGGGCAGCAGGGCTGGTGCTGACACGGAGCAGGCTGGCCGGTCATTTCCCTGCAGGAACATCCCTGAACTGGACACCCCAGCAGATGCTCTGGGCTGGGAGGAGACAGGAGAAGAGGCCATTTGTGTGGTTTCAGTCAGGAGCCTTGGAGAGGAAGAGGAAGTGCCAAGCTGATATCAAGTGACCGTGGCATGGGGTGAGATGGAAACCAGAGACTTATTTTACACTAACATATAAGAGCTTGGCTCGAATTCAGGCTACCACAGTGTATTTATGGAATGGTGAAACTAGAAGGAACCACATTGCCCTTTTGATCCCAAGCAAACATTTTACTGATTGGGAAACTGAGGCCTCGACTGTATTCTGGCTATCTCTGGAGTCATACAGCCGGTTAGTGGCCAAGCTGTCTCCACTTTTGCCTAATCCGGTTCACTCCTTACTCAGCAGCCAAAGTGATCTAGAGATCCATTATTTAAAATCTTTCAGTGGCTTCCCAGCTAGCTTAGAATTAAATGCAATCTCTTTCCTCATCATTACAGGAGTCTACATAATATGATTCTTGCCCTCCTCTCTCATTTCATCTTTCACTACCCCTCCCCTCATTCCCTTGCCTCCAGCTGGCCTTCCTTCTGTTCCCTCACCATGCCACATCATTCTCACCTCGGGCTCTGTGCTTGCTGACTTCTCTGATTGGAACACTGTGCCTCAGACCTCTGCATCATTAGTTCCTTTTCCCCTTTGAGGTCTAAACTCAGGGAGGCCTTCCCCGCCCTCTCCATTTATTTTCCTCCTGTCAGCAGACATGCTAGTGGGTCATTCCCTATCGCATTACCCTGTTTAGTTTTCTTATGGCACTTATCATCATAGAAAATTAACTTGCTTACTTATCTGTTTTTTGCACTTGGCTGTGAACTTTGTGAGGGCAAGGACTTCATCTGTCTTGCTTCCTACTGTGTACCTGTCACTGGGAATGGTCTAGGGCTCCAGTGGAGAAAGAAAAATTCTCTGTTTGGCACCTTTTCCATTTCCCTATGTTGCCTCTTTTTGATATTGATTTGGAAATTGCTCTTCCCTCCTTCATGTCTAGAGAGTAATATTAACTTATGGCAGGGGAGTGGCTAGATAAGTTGAGGGTGGGGTCCTGGCTCTGAGCTTTATCTTCTAATTTGGTGTTCTCCACAGTGGAGCCCAAGTATCAGAATTGCCCAAGGAACTAGTCAAAAGTGCATATCCTAAGTCCTACCTTAGAAATACTAAATCAGAATCTCTGCAGGTGAGAGTCTACCCAGGAGTCTGCTCTTTTAATAAGTGCCACAGGTGATCCTTAAGACAATCCTAGGTCATGAGTTCAAGTCAATCAATTAAGCAAACCAAAATACTTTTTCCCTGGTATGGTCTCACATTTGTACTAACATTGCCTTAGGAATGATCAAACTCTGTGTGTGAGGTCAGGGTAGACTATCTTGAGATACAGACTTCAGGTTCAGAGAGGCCTCTGTCAGAATCTCAGCTTTGGTATTTACCAACTGCATAACCTTACACATAGTTTCTCCAAGACTCAATTTTCTTATCTGAAAATTGTGAAAAATAACAGCTACTACCTAAGGAGTTTTGAGGATCAAAAATTCACTTGTGCACTTTGACACTTGTCAAAATGTGGACTCCCAGGTTGCTCCCCAAGAAATTCTTATCCAGTAGACTTGGGGTGGCACCTCAGAATTTCTATTTTTAATAAGTACCCAGGTGTTTGTAGGTACATATGAAAAGTACCAGTATGTGGTGGCTGTTAATTTGCATATTAACAGTAATTCTGCAATTATTCTTTAGAAGCTGTATGTTTTAAAAGGGTCAACTGTGGTATAGTGGAAAGCAAACTGTACTGAGGATTAGTAGATACATGAGTTCTAGCCCTTGTCTGGCACTTATTTTGCTATGGGATCTTAGGCACAGGGCTGTCCAATTTTTCTAGACCTCTTTTTTTTAAAATCCTCTCTAGCCTGGGTACTCCCTGTTTATGTAAAGAAGAAATAATGACAGCTAGGATGGGATCCTTTCAGAACTCCCTTGGTTGGAGAAACAAGTGCAACGGCCTCCATAATGAATCTCTTCTGAATCTCTGAATTTCCTAATATTTCTTCCCGAAGACTATTCCTTGGAGCTTCTCATTCCTCTACTCTTCTTCTAATTCATATGACCTCAGCATCTCTGTATATAATGAAATATATCTGAAAACAACCTCATTTAAAGGAATAAATCTATTAAGGAGCTAAGAACTTTCTGGCATGAAATGAAAAATATTGATTGCTTCCCACCTGTTAGCAATGAAATCCCATTCACTTAATTAACCTGCTCAGAGATAAAGTTTATTTTTGCCCTTCACTTTCAGCTCCAAATCTTTAAAACCATTAAAACAAGTACCCGGTCAATGAATAAATCTTCTCCCAGAGTGGCATTCAGGGCCTTCTGTGATCTGGCTCCAGCCTACCTTTTTGACTTTATTTCTAGCTACTTGCCTTCAAGCACCTTCCACCCCAGCCAAATGGAAAAGCTAAAGTATTCAGTGCTCCCACTGCTGGGAATATGCTTCCCTCCTCTAAATTCTGCATATTTTAACTCAGTTCAAATACCACTCCTGGAAAAAGGCTTTCTGAGAGCTCTGGCATCTCTCTCCACCTCCCCCCATCTCTTCCCACCTCTCCTAATTACTGCCAACCTATGGGCATTATCTCCCCATTCTGAGCACTCCCAAACTTTTATACTTTTGTAGTATTTATTATTTTATGCGTTATAGTGTGATTGTGTACATATTTACAGCGCTAGACCTTTAAGGCTGCAACTCCAACCAATTTATTTTTGTGCTCCACACATCTTTCCACGTAATGCCTTACCTATGAATGGTGTTCACTACATCTTTTTTGAATGTTTAAATGGAGACCATTGATCTAACATGTTCTTTATGATTGTTTTTACTCTTGGGAATCATGATTCAACACCAACATAAGAAGAATCTAATTAAGTGAGGTGTTTTTCCAGATTTACATTATATTCAAAGCAGGCCTCTAAGGCCTCTCAGTCTTTGTGAAGACAATCTGTCGTTGCTTCCCATCCTTAGCAGCTTTTTCTTTCTAGAGATCTTTTCACTTTCAGAGGAAGGGTTGGAAAAGACAGTCTTGTTATGAATATCCCTCATTTCTATGACTCTGAATGTAGGCTTCATATGGCTTTTCTATCTCCTTCCCTAATTTACCTGTGTGACACACTTGGAATTAGCATTTTATGAGCACAAATCCTAAAACTTAGTTTAGGTAAAGCAGATATTCAGTCTTGTATGAGAGCACTCACAGGTATGTGTCTAGGCTGAAGGGGAGAAATAGGATAGCTTCACTGAAACAAAAGGACATTTATTTATTTAGAGTTAATTTTCTTGATCACCTACTGAACTTCAGGTGCTGTGTTATGTGCTAATGATACAAATATAAATACCCATCCCTGTCTTCAAGGAGCTCTGACTCATATGAAGGGAGATAAATGTACGATGAGATAATTATTATAGAGTGTGATTTTTGCAATGCCAGAGGTATATAACTGGGTGATGTAGAGCACAGATTTTCTTTGAGGGGTGGATGGAATTTTTTAAATAAAGAGGTTCTCTTCTGCAGCATTGTGTTCATGCTGACATCAATAAGTATTATTTTGTAGTTGTTAAAAACATCAGCGTCACCTTCAAACCAATCACCTTGGGCCAGGTTTCAGCATCCACAGTGGGTGCTGGGACATGATTCAGACAAGCAGCCATGCTGGGTTAACCAAGACAGAGACATAGGTCCTTACTCCTTAGAACTTGTAGGAATGGATCATTCATAGAGATGACAGCAAAGGGGTAGTTTTCTTATGATTCATTTGGCTGAACTTCATGCCAATGATATTTTGGTGCGGAGATTTTGCATGCTACTGTGTCTATGGCTCCAATATTTCTAAACACATTACCATAGCTGCTTAGATGACTCATTAGAATGTCTTTTCCAAGTCTGTGACCTGAGGGTGTGTATGTGTGTGTGGGTGTGTGTGTGTGTGTGTGCGCATGCACGGGACAGTGAGAGAAAGAGGGGTTATAAGGAAAGGCAAAAAAGAAAAATTCCTAAATTTTAAATGACCAAAGTTACAGCTGCAAATACTGAGTTTTTATACAGATAACTTTAAGTTTCCTTCTTTTTCTAGCTCTTCATATTTAGTGACACTTTTCTGCTCACTAGAAACTCCTTGAGAAGGATAAGGTAGGGTGACATGAATCAGAAGCAGAAATAGGAGAGGAAATTAAAATCCATTTCAAATGAAGGCTTGGATAGGGAGGAAGCTGGAGATATTGCTTCAGACGAGGCTGTAATATCGCTGTGGATTATACGATTCACAATTGAAAGAGGAGTCTGGCTTGTGGTAATGATGATCATATATAGGGGTGACGGTGGCCACAAGCTATTAACCAAATATGGATTGAACACTTGCTACATGCCATCACTGACTTAGGCACACGGGCTCAAAATGGATGAAAAACAAATCCACTGGAGCTTAAATTCTAGAAGAGGAAACTGACAAAAATGGTGCTAGCATCCTCCTCCCTATTTGAAAGTTTGGAGTTTTCCTTCTCTGAGGTCTTAGTCATGAGGCACTTAATCTCCGTCAAGTCCCAGCTTCATTGTAGAAGTCACAAAACTTTATCTCTTCCAAAGTTTGCAGACTGTTATCTACTCGAAATGTTTACATGAGCAGGCAAATGGACACGGTTGAGAGGTGGGTGTCTCTGTGAAGGTGCGTTCAGGGTTCAGGGCCATGATAGTGTCCAGCGGGCAGATTCTACAACACACCGTGCGCACCGACACTTTCCAGCTGGGAGGAGTGCACGAGGTAGTACCTCCGCCAGTCGCCTTCCTCTCTCTTTCTTTTACTCTTCACTCTGCTCCCTCCTTCCTCCCTGCCTAAATCCCTCCCTTTCGGCGTTACCTCCCTTTCCCCTGGTCCCTCCCCAGCTCCTTCCCTCCCTCAGTTCTTCTCTCCTCCCTGGCTGCCTCTCCCTCTAGCCTCTTTTCCTCGCATCCCCTTTCCCTCCTCCATCCCTCCGCGCGTCTGCGTCAGGCCCCACCGGCGTGACGCGCGGGCTGGGTGGGAGCTGTCCACTCGCCCGGGTGCTGAATGCAGCGGCGGCGGCGGCGGCGATCGCTGAGAGCCTCCTCCGCTCCGGGAACCTTGTTTCCAGTCCTCGGACGGTCAGCTCAGCCCTGCCACCTCCCTTCCAGCACCACCCCTCCGGGAACTGAGCCAGAGGGGTAGCAGTCGCAGCGGCGGGTGCTGAGCAACGGCGGAAGACGAGACAACACCTGGCAGCAGCCTGGAATCTGATTTGCTTCCTCTCAGCTTTTCTAAGAGATATATTTATATACGGTTTTGGGGAGTCGCGAGGACCAAGCTGGAGCCAAGTGCCGGCTGCCTCCCACCTCGGCCACGCTGCTTCGCTCCCCACTCCCCACCTTCAGCTGGCACTGCAAACAAGCCTTACCTCGTTGCATCTGCCTGGAGAGGTAGCAACGGCGCGCCCAGCCAGCCAGAGGCAGCGGAGAGCAGGGAGGGGCGGGGCGGGGTGGGGGCGCAGAGAGTGGGCCGCGGCCGCCCTTGGTGGGGGTAGCGGGGGCAGAGCTGCGGAGAAGACCCGGCAGCCGCCCTCTTCCGCTCCCACCCTCCAGAAGCTCTCTTTCCTGATTATTTGAGAACCGAATTATTCCACTAGTATTATTGCATTTTTCATTAATCCCCCTCGGTCCTCAGCCGCCCCCACCCCCACGCCTGCCTCGCCTTTGGTTGCATGGCAGCGCTGCCCCGGCGCGGGGGCTCAGGGCTGGCCCCCCGGGAAGGAGGAGGAGGAGGAGGATCATGAAGCCGGGAGTCGCGACCGCGCCGGACGGCGGGCAGCAGCCAGAGGACGAGCCGGAGCAGCCCCCGCCCAGGAGACACCCGGACACCGACCAGCAGTCTCCTCCGCCGCCACAGCAGCCGCGGCGGGCGCAGGCAGACTCGCAGCCGGAAGAGGAGGGCGACAACGACCCCGAGGAGGAAGAAGAGGAGAAGGCGAGGCCACTCGGCCGCCCAGACCTGCCCTTCTCTCGGTTCTTGCCCCTGGCCCTAAGAGACCTTTGATGGAACCAAGGGGAGGGGACCACAGATTTACGGACTGCAGCAGGGCTGGGCTGGGGGCTGAGATAATGTAACTACTTCTTTCTGCTGTTCCCTCCCACACGCCCCTCTTCTCTACCCCTTTCTCTGTTCCACCGCCCTCTCACCCCCACACACACCCTTCCTCTAGCCAAGATCTTAATGCTCAGGAAGAAGGCGGCTCTGCAAGGGTTAAAAGATCTTTTCTTTTTCTCCCTTCCTTTCCCTTCCCTAACCCTTCGTTTTCCCACCTCCATTCTAATTGGCTTTCCCCTCTTCCGTGTAGCCCTTTGGCTGCAGAGGCAAAGCACAAACCCCCCTTGCCCAATTTCACCTGCAACTCCCCTCCCGCGACACACACACACCCAACTGCTCTTTCAAAGGCAACTCTGGTGCTTCTGGGGGTTCATTGCCCCAGTTTTCTGCCCAGGAGAATTAAAACTTCTCCCAACCTCCTGTCCTCCCCCACTTTGACCCCCCCACCTGAAAATTTCCTACTACCTGAGAAAAACTCACTTTTTTCTCTCACACGTGCAGTCCTCAATTCTGCATTGAGCTAGTTTTCCCTGAGCCCAGCTCAGTCCACCCCAACTTTGATTTATAGTCATCCCCACCCTTTTATATAAAAGAAAGAGATTTCCTACCGTCTAGGAATTTGAGAAGAACCCAACAATCCTTTTCTGGGGAACTTTTTCACAATTAGACATTGATCTTAACTATTCACAGCACTTCTTCTATCCTCCTGCTCCTACCAGTGTCCCCAGGTCAACGGCAGAAAGGAGACACCCTAAGCACAGTCTGAGATTGGGGTGGGGCACAAGGGCAAGAAAAACTTTTTTGTTGTTGAGCTTTCCAGGTAGAGTTCAGAATCAATGACTCACAGTTCTCAGTCCTAGGAGCAATTTATTTGCTACTTGGAGGGGTTGTAAGAAGAGCCAGTGAGAAAACAGACCCCCTCCATAACACAGATACACTGTGGACCCCCCAAACCCATCCTCTCCTCCTTGTCAAAGACTCAGCTGTCCCTCTCGGGCTCTCTGCTTCCACTGGGCACATGCTGATGCCCCTGTGTGGGCTGCTCTGGTGCTGCTGCTGCTGTGGCTGGTACTGCTGTGGACTGTGCGCCCCAGCTCCCCAGATGTTGCGCCACCAGGGTCTCCTCAAGTGCCGGTGCCGCATGCTCTTCAATGACCTGAAGGTTTTCTTACTGCGGCGCCCTCCTCCAGCGCCCCTGCCCATGCACGGCGACCCTCAGCCCCCCGGTTTGGCGGCCAACAACAACACCCTTCCGGCTCTGGGCGCCGGGGGGTGGGCAGGCTGGAGGGGCCCTCGAGAGGCGATGGGCAGGGAGATCCCTCCTGTGCCACCTCCACCACCTTTGCCACCTTCCTCTGTGGAAGATGACTGGGGTGGCCCAGCCATAGAGCCACCTGCCTTGCTGCTCAGCAGTGCCTCCTCAGATGACTTCTGTAAGGAGAAGGCCGAGGACTGCTACTCACTGGGCAGCAGCCTGGACAGTGGTATGAGGACCCCACTCTGCCGCATCTGCTTCCAGGGGCCAGAACAGGTGAGTCTCCTTTTCCCTTCTCCTCTGCCCTGTGGTATCTCCAGGTCTTGCAGATTGCTCCTGGCCTGCTTGCTCTGGGGAGCCATTATGCCGTCTCTAGTGTGAGAACTACACATTTTAAGAGCTCCTCATTGATGTTTCCTGTGGTTAAGTTTGCCCAATTGGTGTCTGGTTCCTCATGGAGCCTGTTTGGTGGCTCAATTTTACTCTAGTTTTTGCATTTTCCTTCCAATGCTAGTATCTTCAATTCCATCCAAAAATTCCACAAACATCCTCAGTATAGAAGATAGAGAAGCAATGAAATGAAGGGAGTTGGTGGTGCATTCATGCTGGTTGCCAAGCTATCCTTTTATCTGATTTGCATTAGTAGCATTTTCCCCAGCCCATCTTCATTCCCAGATTCAAATTTCTTCCTTCTCTGAGAGTGTGCTGAGATGTTGTTCTCTTTCCCTGTTCTCATAGGTTGAAATCCAGCAAGACTATTCTTTCACTTTGAGACCGCCTTCTCCCACGGTACACTGACATTCTCAGCAGTATGCTCTAGCCACTGAGGAGGAAATGGAGAGGGATTCTAGGTCACAGACTATACGGTTTGCCAAGATACTTCCTGGCAGACTAAAATTTTTCTATGTTGAAAGCAGGAAGGTAAATTGGGGTGAGAGAGAGTTTAAGGGACATGAAGAAGTAGGTAGGGAATCTTGTCACATCTATTCCCCTTCTCAGGCCTGAAGCACATTGACTTAGAATGTCTGTTAAACTCTCCCCTTCCAGTGTAGGGGCTGCCAAGAATCTCATGGGCCAGACCTTTCTCAAGTCTGGTGGGTTCTTCCTACCCTACCCATTCAGATATTCACAGACACCTCTTTTTACTCCACTTACAATCTAGTGTCTGCAATTCTGGACAGTACATGTACACTCTTCAAGAGCCACAATTGGTGGCAACATTTTTCAAAGAATCCCAGATAGAAAGGCTCACCTGAAATCTGATCTAGTTAGTGATGCTGGAGAAGGAACATTCAATTGCAACGTGGGCGATGTTGTGTGTTCACATCAGCCACTTCTTCAGTAGTTTCCCAAAGTGGAGGGGAGACTTCTAGGTGCTCCTTGAGCAGGTGGTTGTGCAGTAGGATGCCATGCTGGTGCTTCTGACTGGCTCTGGTTCTTACTGAGGGCTTGCTCTGTGAGATGCATGCTTAGCTGACATTTTCATTCATTTTTTTTTCCCCCTCTTTACTCTGAATGGACAAAGCACTTTAGGGACCAGTGATGCCTGGGGCCACAGCCTGGGCATTATGGGGGAAAGTGATAGAGCTCTCAGTATGAATAAATGTCCCTGAGAGGCTAAGGGCTGGATTCCTCCTTCTTGCTACTAGAATTACCTGAAGTGCCAAAAAAAGTGTTGCCCAGAGTTGAAAACTCCTGTTAGGCAAGAAGTCCAGGATGGCTTTCTTTCAGCCCTTCTCTCCACTTCCAGCGAGAGGCTCTGGCAGAGCTACCAGCTAGAGTGGCTTGGCTAACAGCAAGAGGGGTGCCTTATTTTGGGGTGCTCTAGGTCAGGATCTTGCCCCCATCAGGAGCCTCATCTTTTTCAAAAGAAAGAATTATTTAGCTTCCTAACCTCCTAAGCTATTTCTTTCTTCTCCCACATGGGCTGGCTCTGGTCTGCACGTCACAGAGGCTGCTGGGAGTGTGGCTTCTGGCAAGAGTACTTGTTTGGCTTATCTCTGGAAAACAGCAGGACTTGGAGGTGTCCTGGAATAATATTTTACCTGCTGTGTGAACTTTTCCAAATAGCTTTACACCTCTGGGCCCCTTTTCCAACTTCCATGATTTAGAGATATCTTTTTCTGTCCCCCTCCTTTTTTTAGAGGTGTGTTGGGAGGATCAAGGAGATAATGAGTGTGAAAATATCTTGGAAGGGATTAATATATAATGAACATGTATTTTCATAATGGAAAAGCTCTATTTTATTGCAAAAAGTAAAAGAAAAGGATCATTGGTAATATTGTGAAATGTCCTCATGTGATGCAAGATCTGGTGGGAGGTTAGAAGCTTTCCTTTCTTGTTCATTATTTTTACGATGTGTCATGAATAAAGCATTGAATAAAAAGGCTAGCACCAATAAAGGAATGGGCTCTATTATGTGGGAGGACTAGGGGGCTATGTCTGCATTAAGATTGGATCAAATCGAGCCCTTCCTGCATATTATTATTATGTTTTGGAGGTTTACTTTATCTGTGCAGGAGCTAAGAGGTTTTAATGAGATTGTGTTATAGTAGTAATAAGAGTAATGTGAGTACTACATTAGATATGGAGAACACAGTTTCCCACCTTCTTCTCATTTTTTTTCCACAACATTTCAATGAGGAAGGGAGACAAAGGAGAGGAGATAGGGGAAACTCTAGAGAAGGAAGAGAAAGAGATAGAGACAAAGATAGAGAGGGAAGAGCAGAGGAATGGGGAGGGAGAGCGGAGAGAGGGACACAGGGATAGGAAGACAGAGAAGCTGAGATTTCCGCATTTTAGTTTCTGTTAACGGAGAGCTGTCCAGTAATTGTCTACACAAGTACCTGGAGGGAGTGTGGTCTGCAATCTTAGTGGCTGAGTGTCTTGGTCTTATCGCTGCCTACACAAAGGAACTAAACAGCACCACCCACTGCCCCCCATCACCATACACACACTCATCATCCCAGTCATTTGCTACTGCTCTAGGGACTAAAAGGCTGCCCAAAATGAAGATCTGGTCTCTTCCCATCAAGGGCTTGCAATATATGTGGTGAGGGGTAACAGGAGGCTCCAGCTAGTTCCACCTTTGCACATACCTACAGAGGACTTTGCATCCATCCATTCATGCATGCATTTATTTAACAAATGTTTATTGGGCACCTACAGTGTGCCAGATGCTGTTCCAGGCACTGAATATTCAATAGTGAACAAAACAGCTGAGATTTCTGCTCTCCTGAAGCTGACTTTCTAGTGGAGACACAGAAATAGACAAGTTAACTACTAGAAAAATAAGGTAATTCCAGATGGCCTTAAGTGCCATGACGGAATTTAAAAAGGAATGTGAGTTAGACAAGAATGAAAGGGAGGGGGCGGGAAAGATCCAGACACATTAGCTCGGGTGATCGGGAAAAGGCTTCCTAAGAATGTGCCATCTAAGCTGACACCTAAATCATGAGAAGGACCCAGTATTGCATAGGTCTAGGGAAAGAGCATTCCAGGTGGAGGAAACAGCAAGTTCAAAAGCCTGAACGTGAACAAGCTTAGCATGTTTGAAAACAAAAAAGACAAGGAGGAGAAGGAGGGATAGAGTGTGAACCCATGATTTGAGGACCTACTTGGCTCCCCCTGGAAGGCTACTGAGTAGCTGCCCTCTTTCTCTCAGCCATTCATTCATGCTGGACGGGGGCAGGGCCTGTGTACACTGCAGGACAAGAGCCCAGCTTGCACCCCCTCGCTTCCCATTTGTGGTTGGAGCTGCACTAGTCTACTTTGAGTGTACCATGTGCCGTGGTGGGTAAGCTGAGGTGTATGGAGCCAGATGGCCCCGGCTGGAGGACTGAACAAGTTACACAGCCTCTCTGTGCCTTGGATTCCTCATTTGTAAAATGGGGGTAACAATGACAGTCCCACTTCATGAGATTATTCTGAGCATCCAATCTGTCATGCTATTAGAGCAGTGCTGTGATAGTGTTCTGTTATTGCTATTATTACTATCTAAGATGCAAAAGGGTGCCACCCCTGCCTCATTTAAAAGGAAAAGTGTGCCCCAGCTCCCAGGCTGGCTGGAAAGCTGCTATGATTGTGGTCTGGCTGTGCTAGTGGATTGCTTCTTGTAGACTTGCAAAGCTATAGGCATACAGTACCGCTCATCTGTTTCCATCATCAAAGTCTTTATTAGGCACCTACCTATGCCTGTGTTCTGCTGAACAGGGTCCAGAGACACAGGATAGAAGTGGCCCTGCCCTCTGGGAGTGTCACAATCAAACCCAGACATCACAGGGGCAGATAGAGATCAAGAACATGCAGACAGTGAGCTTGAGTGAATTACAGTAATATCAGGTACAAGAAAGAGATGCATGTTTAAAAGCAGTCAGTGGGTGGGGTGCCTATTCAAAGAGACGAGTGGGGGAATTTGCTACCTTATCCCCAATTAGTCAGGGAAGGCTTCTCTATTGCTGCTGAAGACCAAGTGAGAAAAACAGATTTCGGCTGCAAGGCTGAGGTTAGACTGATGGAAGCAGAAAAGATGTGCCACCCCCCAACTGCTGTGGTGGATTTTGTCCTTGTACCACCTCCAGGTGCTCTGCACATGGAAACCTCGACAAAGAGGTGAACCGCCTCCCAGCTGGGCAGCTGTGGAGTGCCTGGAGGTGAGTACGAGTATGGAATCCACCATGGCAGTCAGGAGTGGGGTGGGAGGCACCTGTTCTGGATGTAAAGGAAAGCGGGAAACATGTCCGGAAGAGTCTAACAGGTTTGGTGTGCCTTTTTATTCCTTGTGGGACTAGCTTCCCTTCCCCTTCTCTGTGTTCAGAAGGGGTGAGAATAGTATGGAATGTTTTGGTCAGTGTTTTGGGTCATTGGGGAATAAGATAAGGACCTTTCAGGGCTCCAGGAACCTGGAAACCCTAAGATGCAATGAGAACCCTGAGAATGGAGATCCAGGGGAACATTTTAGAAGCAACCCAAACAGTGTACTTATTCTTCCTAGCTCTGTGGTTCCATTTTGCATTTCTTTGTGTGATTATTGAATATCTGTCCATTTATGGGCCCAAGAGTGAGAGTATGAATGGAGGTTCACATACGATAGGTCAAAATATTTAAAGGTAATAAATCCAACTGTTAAACAAAATACATTCTACCCTCCTATCCTGACAAATACACCTTCAAAACAGCTTGGGAGACAGGATGGAGTTTAGAACTTTTAGATTTTTCTGAATTCCATGCTAGCTAAATGGGGGCATCTGGCCCTTGGTCAACAGGCCACTCTGATTCTCTTTTCAACACTGACTCCATCCAGCACTAAGGAGCCTTGGGCACACAGGTACGGACACTCCATCTGGCTTGCTGGAGTTCTGTCCAAACCATCCCCCAAACATCAGCTCCCTGCCCCATTCCCTGCCCTGGGGCCTTGGAGAGAACAGTTTATGGATCTGAAGGAGGCAACTCTGCAAGTCCTGGGAGCAGGCTCATGGCTGTCTTGGTGGGAATCCCAGGGTCCTAGGTAATTGGAGCATGTTCCAGGAAAGGGGGGAGGCTCCTTGATCCTGCAGATTCCTCACCCTGTGAGGAAGGTGTGGCTGAACAGGGGCCAGAGTGGGGTCCCCTAAAGCTAGGGGTACTCTTGCCTGGGTCTAAGGGAGGCATTGCAAAAGGACTGCAAGACCCCCAAAGTGAGCGACCTATGTGTGTTTGTTCCTTGGCGGACCATCAGCTCTCAACCCAGTGCCTGGCACCTGCTTCATGATCTGTGGTTATTTACTGAATGAACTAGCCCCTGACACACATCTGGTGGGCATCTGCCACAGGCAGGGGAACTGAGGGAAAGAGAACTTTCAGGAGAAAAATATTCACTGGCGTCAAATGCCGACAGTGTGCTCTGCAGAAGAAGGAGCTCAAAAGCGGTGCCTTGGCCGGTGATGGAATCTCCAGGGAAGTGAACTGGGGTTTTGATATTACAAAGCCCTTCCCATCAAAGCTGTTCCAGGATAGTATAGGTTGCCTTAGCAGGGAAATCATATGGGTGGCTGGGTTCTCAAGATCTCTTCTGAGTTTGAGAGTTGGAATCATAGATGAGATTGTTTCAGGGGCCAGAGAGATTTTTAATCTAAGCTAAAAGAGATGACCCACATCCCTGTCCAATTCAAGGGGTCAGCTCATCCCAGGGCATCTAGGCCTGGTATACACAATACATCACAGTACATGGCAAATGTGTTTTCAGCAAAGATTGCAAAGAACGGTCTGTTCTGTGTTCATAGAAATCCTAAATTGTTGGCAGTCATGTGATTGCTGCAATTGTGAATCTTCACCATGCACACACCACGATGGGAGACAAAGCCCTTCAGGGCCAAAAGGCAACAGACACCATCATGGACCCAAGGATGCCGAGCCATTCCAGAAAAGGGGGAGCCCAGTTACCCCTGAAAGTTGTGAGTTTTTCCACTGTAGCCTTTCAGTTTCTACTTCCGCCCATCCTGGTCCTACTTAAATTGGAAGCTCCAAGGACCCTTTCTTCACTCGAGGCTCTTATCAATGCTCTAATTCTTTACTGGGAGATGAGGTAAGGATGTTCAAACCCCACCCTTGAGTCCCTGGCTACTTCACAGATTTGGCTGTCTATTACTTACATGCACATACTTGCACACGCAGACACGCAAATGAAGCACCGAGTGCAGCTGTCTCACTGTCACAGACAGAATAGGGCTGGGGTGAGGGAAACATGTGGTGTCTTGACAGTTGTAGAGCAGTTCTCAGATCAGTTGTCTGCAGATCCTCAACATGGTGAGCACTTTGGAGTGCAGTCTGTGGCAGCTTGGGGTGGGCCGGCTGATGTAGCTGAGCCACCCATACAGAGAGTCACTTAATAAAGCTGATAGGGCAGCAGGTTGTGTTATATGGATTTCAAAAGAGCCTGGAAGAGGAAAGGAGAGATACTGAGAAAAATCTCTCTCCCCCCACCTTTCTGCACTCTTTTCCAGCTGGTATGTTGGAAAAGCCCAGCTGTGGCCTGTGAGTTGGGGGAGGGAGAGTAGGTTGGAGGGGAGGAGATACTCAAAGGAGTGTGGGAATGAGTGAGCTGCTGCTTGTTTGCTGGGAAGGAAGCCAAGTTGGCCGGGAGCCCAGATGTAAAGGAGCTGGCAGGCACACACTGTATGGCCCAAGCCGCATACCATCCCCCACCCGTGATGTATCACATGTAAGCTAGAGTTTAGGTGTGTATGTTACTTATAATACACATTTGATACCACCCTCTGTATATGTTAAAAGCAAAAATGGGGTGCACCCAGGCCTGACTGCCTCATGACAAAATACCAAAATTGAATAAGTTACAATTTGAGCTCCAGGTAAATGGGAACTGTCAGGAAAAAAAGGAGAGTTTGCAAATATAGGTTCTGTCCAAACTCATGACCCAAGGCATAACCTCATGCCCCACAAGAGGAGCACACAAGCCCCAGTCTTGGACCCAGTGCATTGTGTTCATGAGGATTTCTCCAAGGCCTGTCCACAGAGGTGTTGAGAAGGACAGATCAAATTCTATTCTTCCTTTATGAAAAGGATATGGTTGAAGAGAATCAACTCAATCTTGACTAAAAGAACCCTCTTGAAGCCAGCCTAGTGGCTAGCACAGGGCTCTGCATACAGTAGGGACTCATTATTTGTTAACCCTTTCCCCTCCCTCCTGGCACATGTTCATTCCAGATTCCCAGTGCTATCTTTGGTCCCGGTATATGCACAGTGGAGTGTGTATATGTGCGCGCATACATGTATGTGTATAAATTAAAATGCCACGCAAGGGGGCTATGGATGATCCCTGGAGATCCCATCCAACCTCATTTTCCGATTCAATAATGACAAATAGTGATTCTTAACCTAGTAATCATAATGATCATAATCTTGGCTCGAGACCACTTGGCCAGCATACATTTCCTCACTCTATTGCAGAATGATGGGAAGAACACGGGCTTTGAAGCCACAAAAACATGGATTTCATTCCCATTTTGGCCTCTTTGCAGCTGGGTGATATGGGGCTAATTATTTAACCTCCCTGGACCTAGATTTTATTGTTTATATAACAGGGATGAAATACTGAATTTGAACACTTGTAAGGAGTTAACATGGTGCATTAAAGATCTAGGCACACAATAGCTGTTCATTAAATGGGAATGATATTTACCCCATCCCACCTGGAGAGTGGCCCTCAGATCACACTGCTCCTTTTCCTACTACCTTCTCTTACTGGCGCTTGAAAAAATCAGATGTTTAAGGCTATCTTTCCATCACAGTAACCCCGCAGCTGGTTTGTGCCTGACAATCAGGGATGCATGTTTAGACTCAGTGTCCCAGTTCAGCAGATTTTCTGCCTCTGTATTGCCTGACTCAGCTGAACTCTGTCCTCTCCTCCTTGGATGCCTCACTCCCAACATAGTTGTCTCTATCCATCTCCATCACCACCATGTCCCTGAAAGATCTTTATTAAGCAGCACTCTCTGCTTGGCAGGAACTGTGCAGAAAGATTCTTCCCTGGCCTCTGAGTCCCCAGAGGCCAGGAGCAGATCATGCATGCCAAGGAGCATGTAGAGGAAGCAACAGAGGAAATGCCTGGTCGGTGTGTGACGGCAAGTGGGTTTGCATCGAGGTCCTCCCCACACTAGTGTTTCTGAAAGCCTGGGATGGAAAGGACGCCCTCAGACAGACACAATGTTGAGCAATGTTGATCCACAAGTGACAGCATTGTTCCCTTTTTAGTTTGCTCTCATGCTTATGTCCAGGAGAAAATCTCACTGTAGTGATGATACGTCTTTAACACCTTTCTAACGGTGTCAGTCTCCTTTGTAAACAAAGTGAGAAGGCATCAGATTCAGAGCCTTGGACATACACTTACATCTAGCTAGAATTTATCTCATTTTGTTTTATTTATGCTTATCTATTCTTTTTGTGTGTGTGTAAATATGTTTTACTTTCAAAGAACAGTTTAAGGTTCACAGCAAAATGGAACAGAAAGTACAAACAGTTCCCATGTACCCCCTGCTGTCCCACCATCAACACCCCTCACCAGAGTGACATTTGTTATAACAGATGAGCCTAGGTTGACACATCATTATCATCCAACGTCCATAGTTTACATGAAGGTTCACTCTTGGTATTGCATATTCCGAGGGTTCTGACAAATGTCCAGTGACACGTATCCACCACTATAGTATCACACAGAATAGTTTCTCTGCCCTCAAAATCCCAGGGGCTCCACCTATGTATCCCCCACTTCCACCTCTGAGCTCCTGGCAATATAGTTTGGCCTTTTCCAGAATGTCATATAGGTGGAAACATATGATATGTAGCCTTTTGAGATTGGCTTTTGCACTTAGTAATATGCGTTTAAACTTCCTCTGTGTCTTTGTGTCTTTGTGTGGCTTGATAGCGTATTTCTTTTTAGTACTGAATAATATTCTATTGCACGAAAGTCCCACAGTTTATCTACTCTTTTTATGGCAAATGACACCAGGTTTTCATTTATGAAAGTAACAAAAAATCTCCTTTAGAAATAAGTTTACTGAAGTAAAAATGTGAGACATTTAAAGACAAATGTGAAGCTTGAAGAAAATAATAGTACAGATGGTATGTGAATACGTCAAAGAATATAAGTTATTCTGACCTGGCCATGCAAATTTCAAATCGTTCTGAAACATTCATGGACACCAAAAAGTGCCTCAGGAAGCAGATGAAATGCAGAGTCCCAGGCTATGGTCCCAGGCTAGTGCTCTGGAGTCTGCATTTTCAACCACTGCCTTTGGCAATTCCTAAGTAGGTGATTGTTTCAGGAATAGAATACTGTGTATTAAGAGGCAGTCAAATGGGAGGAAAAAATGTGTCCATTGGACTTGAGGATTTTGGACATACAAAGAACATGGGTGTGGACCCTGGAGGAGGAGGAGGAGTTGGGAGGGCACAGGACCATGTGACTAGGAAGGAAGTGCCATGGGTCACCCAGGGCAGAGACAGGAAGGGATGCCTCTTGCGTCTCTCTCTCTCCAGTCCCATTGTTGCTGGGCAGTAGATGTGTGCCCTTGGGCAAGCCACTTATAGACTCAGAATCTTAATTCCCTTCACTGTAGAATGGCAACAGTAATCATAGTACCTGTCTCAGAGGTTGCTGTGAGGCTAAATGACATAATACATGCAAAACTCTTAGCATTGCATGGAATGTAAACATACAATAAAATCGCAAACATACCACAAGCATTAGCTCTTGAATTAGCTCACCGGCTCTCTGTTGTCTTCCTCAAACTTTCTTTGAGAATGTCTGCCTTGGACTGTGTATGAATGTGGGCTGCTGACCTCAGGAGGAGCTGCCAAGGTGTCATAGGTGTGGACAAAACTAAATATACCCAAGCAGTGCCTGTAGACTAAATAAAAATGACCTCACAGATACACATGCTATTTTTCAAATGCATATGGAAGCCATTGTGATGAACAAAATCAAAAGCACCCTTCAATTTAGCATAGCCGCTTGTCAGTAAGTATATTCTCAATTAACAGATTCTCAAAGTACAACTACATTCATTTGAGGGCTTGTAAAACTTTTTTAATATTAAAAAGGGTCCAATTTAGAGACATTTTATAAAATAACTGGCCAGTACTTTCCCAAGCCTCAAGGTCATGAAAGTGGAAGAACGATGGGAGAACTGTCTCAGATTGCAGACGTCTAAGGAGATACCACAACTAGATTCAATGTGTAATCTGGTTTGGATTCTGAACCAGAAAAAAGACATTAGTGGGACAGTTTATGGAATTTGAATAAGGTGCGTAGATAAGTTAATAGTCTTGTATCAATGTCAAGTTCCTGGTTAGGGTCATTGTACTACGGTTATATAAGATGTTAGCCTTTGGGGAAGTCCGGTGAAAGGTATATGAGGACTCCGCGATTTTTATAAATTTTTTATATTCAAAATTATTTCAAAACGCAAAGTTAAAAAACGAAAATAATTTAAAAGGAGGGCCGTTTCTTAGACTTGGAATACTGGGAATTACTAGTATAGCAAAAAGAGCATTAGTTTGGTGGTTAGAAAAAAACTTGGTTGGAATCCAGGCCCTAGCCTTTACCAGGTGCGTGGCTTTGAGCAAATGAAATGAATCCTCTGAACTTCAGTGTCCTCTATCACAAGGAGCTAATAAAAATAAATACTTCACAGAACTGCTTTAGAATTTAAAAACACAGCACCTAGCACAGTGCATGAAGGGGGAGGGGTCTCGAGAAATGCTCGTTCTCTTTCTGGTCTCTCCTTCCCCTCTGTCCAAAGTGGATAATCAAAGTGCTTCAGGCACTTCCCCACGTATGAGAACTACATGCTAAGTGCTTTGAGACTGAGGGGGGGTGACATCTGAGCAGTGAAAAGTGTTGCGTGGGCAGGAAAGTTTTCCCAATAAAGGATCTTAGGCATATAAACAGAGCTAATAATCATCAGCCTAAACAGCATTGGCCATTATGCAGCGTCCTTTAAGATTTCCTAACCCGATAGCCCAAAAGGAACTCACTGGCACATCGCGTGAGCCTGGGTTGTATATTTTGATTCATCCTGTGGGGATCCCTCCAGGAGCCAAAGACTTAAGCCTCAGTGGGGCAAGAAAAGCTTTCTAGTCCTGGGGCTCTCAATTCCCCAGCGTGTTTGGAAAACAACTGCCAAATCCAGGCAGCCGCAGGTGAATGAGAGCAGGCAGCGAGTGGGTGTGCAGGGGTGTCGCCTCTATTGTGTGCGTGCTCGTGGGTGGGAGCACGTGAGCAGCTTGCGGTGGGGAGTGGGCTGAGTCTAGGCGAGGAGCACCACTCTTTAATGCGGAAGAGAAGGGCGCTTGAGGGGGTTGGTGCATTTGGCTGCTTCTGCCCTTTGAGTATCTTTGTTCCAGGGAGAACCCAGAGGGTCTGGTCCTTGCAAACTCAATCCTGATGCTCTGTGTAACACTTGCTCTCTTGTTTCTGGCTTCTGACATCCATTACATGTTTGTCTGCAAATAATAATAATATGTTTGGGGCTTTGAAAGAGTATGTCATGTGATTTCAAGAGTATCCCACTCCCTACCCAAAATAAACCCACCTTATTGGGAAGTGACCCTAGAAGAGGTTCTTCAAGATTTAAATTGATTTTCATTCTTCCTATGAATGCGATTCAAGTCAAAAAATATGTATTTGATATGATGGCTGGAATTTGCTTCAGAATAATCCAGTGATTATAGACAAAAGAAGACTGGCCATGTGTGCCATTGCTGAAGCTGGGTTATGGGTACATGAGAGGTTTATTCTGCTTTTCTCTCCATTTTTATATGTATTTGGAATTTCCATAATAAAAAAGGTGTGGTCTATTGTTTGGTTAATAAAAATGTTATAAAAAGACAATTATTAAACAGGTCTTTCAAAGTTAGCTGAGGGCAGACAAGATAACTTTGGGCACAAATGTGCTAAGGACCAGAGTCAAAGGCAGATTGGATCTGACTGAATCCCACGGGTATTCCATCAGTCTTGCTCAATGAGGTGAATAAGTTTGATGACCTGTTAAGAGAGCTTCCATCCCCAAAGGTCGTGATTTAACGATGAAAATGTCCTGTTGTCCATTTCCTTTCTGATCCACCTGGTCTGGTGGCAGCAAAAGGATCAGTGTGACCATTCACTCAGCAGACATCGAGTGAACACAACTGGGTGCCAGGCCCTGGGAATGCGAGATCAGATGGGGAGCTCAGAGTCTAGTGCAAGAGACTGGTGTGCTCAGAAGCATCCTCGAGACCAGGCGATGGGTGCCTCAGATCAGGGTGGGTGCCTCGGATCAGGGTTGCATACGTGGTGCTGAAGGACCAAGCAGGAGGGTGACTAGTGATGCCTGGGGGAGCAGGAGCAGGGCCCCAGAGGGGCTAAGCTTTGCGTGGCCGAGTAGGGACAAGCAGGTGGAGTTAAGAGAATTCTCCAGGTGGAAGTGTGTGTCGAGGGATGGCAAGAAGAGATCTACCCTGACTCTCCTCCTCAGAAACCTATTCCTTTCCACTCAGCCTAATCCTCGCTCCCTCTCACTGTGTTCCCAGTCGCCCTGCTGTGCTTTAAGACCCAGCAGGGCTTTCCTGGAGAGCTGGGCAGGGTGCAGAAAGGGGTGGGCTGTGTTTGCTCCCCACTAATAACTAGTCTTCTCGGTGCCAGACTTCCTGGGCTGGGTCATGATGGCCTTTCTGTAACAGGAGACTAGTAGTCCGGCTGTGCTTGGGGCCACCTGCCTGGGAACAGTGACTGCCTAAAGCTGTCTTAGTTGACTGCATGAAATTTTTATCCAGAAGCCTTTGGAGGTTCTAGAAGAACCCTGTGGGCTCAGGGGCTTCCTTATCCTTGAACACCTGTGGACCTACTAGCTCGTATTTCTATGACAGGGAGGAAAGAGCGGACATTATTTTCCTGGTCATTGGAAGTGAGAGACCGGGATCCAGAGGGGTGAGGTGGCATGCTCCAGATGGAACACAAATCTTTGAGCTGGCATTTCCTGTTCTCAGGCTGGAAAATATTAGTATCAGTGAATACATCTGCACCTTATAGGAGGAAGAAATTCTTCCTTCTTTTGCCCCCTTTCCAGCCTGAGAACTATTCATCCATTTACTTCCTAAGGCATTAATAATATATTGCAGTAAAACATTAGTTTTCCAGAATGTTTAGAGAATGGAAGAGATCAGGAAGAATGAGTGGGAATTTATGGTTAATTTGATTTTTCTAGTGAATTTGGGGCTAACCTGATAAGTTTTATTTCAATGTTTATTATCAAAAAGTTTTATAAAATGTGACTCATCATCCCAAATTCCTTTGATGTTGAAGGATTGTTGTGTAAAGTTAGGCTTTAGAGAAGTCACAGGAAATGAAGCTCCAACTTCACAGACCACAGGATGTCTTGTAGAAGCTGGTGAGCGGGTTTTATTTAAACAATGATATCAGCTTGTTTTATCTTCCTCCCACATAAGGAGAATAAAATTTCTAGTTTGTTCACTTGGCAAATGTTTATTGAGTGGCTACTTTGTGCCAGAACCGTGCTGAGGATGTTGGATACCATGGTGAACACAGCTCCTGTCCTCTTGGAGCACTGCCAGTCTTGTGATCGGGTGGGGCAATAAGATACAGTCAGGTAAGCACTAAGGACCATGCGAAGTGCTCTGGGAGTGCAGGCCTGAGAACCAGGGAGGGCGTCTCCCAAGAAGGGATCTCTATGGTGGACCTGAAGTTGGCTGGGATAAGAGAGCAGGGGCATTGTAGGCAGAAGGAGGAACTCTTCCAAAAGTACGGAGGGAGGAAAGGATGCTGCCCCTAGGAGGAATGGAAAGGCCCACCTTGATTCCATATAAGAGCATTCGCTCGTTCTCCTTTCTCTACAAACTCTGGTCAGTAGAGTGTCCGCCTCCCTGGAGCCTCCGCTGCCGCAGCTATGAGTTTCCCTTGACTTGGAGCTTCATCTGTGCATCCCCTGGCCTGGCCCAGCCTGGCTTCCACTAGGAGGCTGCCTTACCCTGCCCACTTGTGGAAGGGGGCCACAGGGGTCCCTCTACTTGGGATGATCGCCACGGTAACAACCACTTCAGGTTGCTGGGGAATGCAATAGGGTGACAAAGAAGCCCCCAAACTGTACACATGCCAAAGTGCCTCCAATGTGGTTGGTAAACTGTATCTCCTTCAAGACCCAGATACACTTTTATTTTAGGTCTCTTACCTAGAGGCCATTTTCTGGACAGAGAGCTAAAAGAAAATGCCAGGAATGTGGCACATGCCACGTAGTTTTCCCAGACCTCTGGCTCATCCAGCTCTCCCCATCTCTCTGTACTTGCTCATACCTATGGAGATCTGGTAGACACAGAACCAAAGTACGCCGTTTGCCTTTTTTCTTTTTAAATTCACACTCCGCAGTTGCCATTAGCATTATTACCACCTACCCTCATGCTACAAAGTGTTAACAGGTTTTGTACTGCTAGAATAATGTTTGATGAGATAGGGACCTTCCTTCATTTTTGACATAAGGGAACGAAGGCCCAAAGCGGATGAGTGATGTGTCTGCGTTACTGTCACACACAGATGCTGGCCTAGCCGCGGGCTATATAGTCACAAAAACAGACAAGGCCTCCACTCTCGTGGAGCTTGCAGTCCAGAAGTGAAGTCTGGCAGGATTATGGGTCCTTAGGTCAGGACAGTGGTCCTAGCAGCCTTGGCCCGCAGGGTGAACTGCTCCAGCGTCTGGGCACAGTTCTGCTTGTAGCTCTTGCTGTCCCTCTGCTGACAGGCCTTCATCCTCTTAAATAATGTTGAAATTTATCAATCAGCTTTCAAGTCCTTTCTCTACTGCAATTCTGTTTCAAATATTCAAACACACCCTTTTCCTTGCACTTGGCGATGCCCGGCATGCAGCGGAGCTCCCGGTGGTGGTAATATCTGTTCTGTGTGTGTACTCAATAAACTCTGCCGACTCTGAATGAATAATTATGAGTGAGGTAAGTGCAATGGGCAGGAGTACAGCTATTATGCTTCAGGAATGTGATAGTGTCTGTCGGGACAGAACTACGGAATAGAGATTACCGTCCCCTACCCTTCATATGGATGAGAGGCAGACTTGGGAAAGTCAGGGAACTTGTTTGTCAGTTACAGGGCTGGGGTTTGGATCCTGGGCTCCTGGTTTCAAGTCTTTCTACATT
Organism: Lepilemur ruficaudatus; assembly: GCA_963574885.1. NCBI lineage: Eukaryota > Metazoa > Chordata > Mammalia > Primates > Lepilemuridae > Lepilemur > Lepilemur ruficaudatus. Next base: position 39,451 of record CAUYRT010053618.1, read on the forward strand.
TAATTAAACATAAGTCAATTCAGCAGCTTCTTTCAGGTTCAAAGGAGCCATGCTCTCTTTTGCCGCAGCCTGTGGACCCCCATTCCCTCTGTTTAGAAGCTCTCTGCCCCCCAGATATGCCCTTTGCCCCTCACATGGTTAATTCTTCCCATCCTTCAGAAGTTCCCGGCCCCTGTGTATGGGCTGGGTGCTCCTCCTATGAGCACCTGCAGATTCCTACACTCGTTCCACTGGTCACAATTCTCACCCCACTGCATGTCTGTATCATCTCTGTATCCCCCTCCAGACTACAATCCCCATGAGGACAGGTGTCGTGTCTACTTTGGTACTGCACAGAGGCTGGTACCCTGAGGACACTCAATGAATTTTTGTTGAATAAATGAGCCAACATTTTAAAGCATTGACTATATGCATGAAAACACCAATACTCCTAGATATGTGCGTTCATGAGAGCGTGGTAGGTTCCAAAGAAACAGATTTTACCTTGGATGGGGTGTGCTTGTGTTTGCACATGCATGTGTAGGCATGCACATGCATGAGGGAGTATGGGAAGGGCTTAAAATCAGTCCACGATGTTACTTGACACATGCAGTGAACAACTATTCCAATTTGCCCGGGACTGACAAATTCCCCATCTTGTGGGACTTACAGTGCTAAAACGGGGACAGTCCCAGACAAACCTGAATAGTAGGTTACTCTACAAGAATGCTCCAACTACACTGTAGACTGTTAAACTCAAGAGACAACACTCAGATACTGTGTGTGTCTGCCTGCCCATATGTCAGGAAGCACTTGTTGTTGATTGGTTGATAGGTGCCTGTTTTCACACCCTAGGAGAAAGCAGACATCGGCGCTTTGCCAAGCTGCTTAGAGCTAGGAGATGTGATCTCTGAGACTCTCTTGTTTGATCTTACAAGGGGCAGGTGGATTGAAGAGGTTAGATCTCTAGCATAGAGCTTCTCAGACTTCAATGTGCATATGAATTGCCTGGAATCCTTGTTAAATTGGAGATTCTAATGTCCCAGATCTGGAGCAGAGCCTGAAACTCCGCATTTCTATAAGTACCCAGGTCCACACAAGTACTTCTAATTCACAGATCACACTTTGAGCAGCAAAGGGGCCAGTGACATCCTTAGCCGGCATATTAGAATTATCTGGGGAGATTTTTACCAATGCCCAGCCACAAAAACCAGATCAATTAAGTCAATCTCAAGGGGTGGGACCAAGCGTCAGTATTTTTAACTTTCCCCAGGCGATTCCAATGTGCAGACAGGGTTGCAAATCCCAGGAAGGGGAAGTGGAGAAAAATAACGCTTGATGATAAAGGCTGATTGATTGGTCCAGATGGGCTAGGCTGTGCTGTCAAGAGATTTATTGGAAGTAGAATCAGAAATCTAAAAGAAGAAGCTTATTTTGGAAAGCCTAGAGGCAAGATTCTTTAAAAAAAATAATCAGGGTATAATAGTTTGTGTTCTTTGGCCTTTTAGCAGGGAATCAACAACATTAACATTCCCTGAGCCCCTGGATGATGAAGCCTGATGTACAACCTTGGGGAAAGGAGGGGTGCTGCTTTGACAGTCTCTAGTGGGAGAGCAGAGGCCCTCCAAGCCCAGTGAACCACAGGCTCCACAGGCCAAGGCATCCACACTGGTCCTCCACCAGTCAGCATTTCTTTTATTTCTTTGCTTGTTGATGCTTCCTAGTGGTTGTTCCAAACATTTCTCATTCGCACCAACTTTCCAAACTCGTTCCCAGCAGATGACCTTGCCTCCTACTTTACCGAGAAAACTGGGGTCAACTCTTCACACTCCATCATCTCTCCCCTTCTGCTTGTCATCGTTCCCTCTTCATTTCTGCCAAGGTCTGTCTTTTCCTAATCTGTCCCCTTCCCTATCTGAAAAGAAGCAGCACCTTCCAAAGTGCTCTTTGTCCTGGCTCATTGCAGGACTTTCCATCTCCACGTGGACTTGGCTCCATCTGTCACCAGTGCCTTCTGCACCCACACACCTTATTCTCTGGCACCTACTGTCACTTCCTCTTTGCTGGCTCCCTCCCCTCTACACACAGGCATGTCTTTAATATGTCCCTCTTTAATCTCCCCACGCCCACTCCAGTCTGGTTTCCATCTCTACCACTGACTGAAACTGTTCCTTGGAAGGTCCATGATGACCTAACTGTAAAAATAAGTGGCGTTGTGGAAGCCCTGCCCTCCTTGGTTCCTCTGCAAGTTAGGTACGATGGGTTTCCCCTTCTTGCCAGTGTGAATCCCTTTCTTGGTCTGTCTTCCATAACACCCGTGTGCAGTGACTACCAAGACTGGCAGTTCCACTCCACCCTGCTTCTGGTGAAGTCTTGTCCAAATTTTGGGCCATTCCCCACTTGTGAGTCATGAAATCAATTGCATGATTGAATTGCAACCAGCATTCTCCTTCTTCATCCTCCAACCTACCAGGAAATAGAGTAGAATAGGATAGGAAAAATAAGAATACATCACATGTAGGAGGGGGAAGTATTGTTAGATGTATATTTTTTGCTGTGGATGAGTTAGGAAGTTGGGAAGTTTCTGTTCTAGTTTGCTTTTCTGTATTGCCAACCTGGGAAGTAAAAATGACACTTTCATTCCTCTGTAACCAACACAACATTTCTAAAATCACAGTCAGACTATCTCTTCTGAGAACTGAGCCCTCTTCCAAATTTCCCGTATTGCTGATGGTTTCACCAGGGTTGCCAGCCTCCTGCGTCCTTGTGACTTCTCACTCTGGCCCCATCCACACCGGATCACTAGGTCCCACTCTAAGGACTCTAGCATCCGTTCCTTCTCACATTTCTCCTGCTTCAATTGCAGTTACAGGTATTATTACTGTTCATACCCAGATAGCACTTCTGGCTACTCTTGCAACGTCTAGTTTCACGAAGTCCTTCTGACTTTAGTTACAATCCTGAACCATCATTTTTCAGCTGTTATATGACCTCAAGAATGTTGCTGGACATTTCTGAACCTCAGTGTCCTTACATGCATGTGAAAATATTTAATACTTCTCTCCCAGGGCTATTCTCAGAATTAGAGATATATGAAAATGTATAAAGAGCATAAGATGGATAGATAGACAGATAGATAGAGAATATATAAAGAGGCTGGCACAGGTTAGGAACTCAGATATTAGCTTCCAGGCAGGGCGCAGTGGTTCACGCCTGTAATCCCAGCGATTTGGGGGAGGCTGAGGTGGGAGGATCGCTTGATGCCAAGAGTTGGAGACCAGCCTGAGCAACATAGTGAGAACTATAAAAATTTAAAAAAATTAGCCAGTTGTGGTGGTGTGGGCCTCTAGTCCCAGCTACTTGGAAGGCTGAGGCAGGAGGATCCCTTGAGCCCTAGAGTTTGAGACTATAGTGAGCTATGATCATGCCATTGCATTTCAGCCTAGGCAATAGAGCAAGACCCTGGTTCTAAAAAAAAAAAAATTTAAAAAATGATATTAGTTTCCAGCCTCCAATTAATACTAATGATATTAGTTTCCAACAATTCATCACTGTTATGGACTGAATATTTGTGCCCACCCCACACTCTATTCCTATGTTGAAATCCTGACCTCCAACATGATGGCACTAGGAGGTGGGGCCTTTGAGAGGTGATAGGGTTTAGATGAGGTCATAAGGATAGAGCCTCTATGATGGGATTAGTGTCCTTATAAGAAGAGGAGCTCTCTCTCTCTCAGTGGTATAAGAATACAGCAAGAAGGCTGCTGTCTGCAAGCCAGGAAGAGAGGCCTCACCAGAACCCAACCCTACTGGCACCCTGATCTTGGATTTCCCAGCCTCCAGAACTGTGAGAAATGAATGTCTGCTGTTTCAGCCATCAGTCTATGACACTTTGTTATAGCAACCCGAACTAAGACAGACACCCTATTGCCAAACTTTCTGTGGCTCTGTATTGCCTACTGAGTAAAACATCTCAGCTCTGGTCCTAGTCCCTGAAGGGTCCCTCAACTTGGCTGCAGCCTTCCATATAAGCCTTCACTTTCTACTAATCCCTGTCCTTCTGGACAGTGGGACAGTTCACCCTTCCTCCCACAGGCTTTCACATTCCCATCTCCATGCTTTCCTCTCCACCCCTCAGTTCTTTCTGCCTTCCCTGCCCTGCCATCAGCCCCACCTCTCTGCTAAAATGGCCATTACAGTGTGGTCTTGCAGAGGTTAAGAGTCCACCTACCCACTGGTGGCCCTGCCTGGAACCTGGCAAGAAACTGGGTTGGAACTCAGGCCCCACAGGCATCTTCAGAGGCAGGGTGTACCACCACATTGGTAATCCGCTCCCCGGGGCCAGTACAGGGAAGACGTGGCATGTGGGCCTTCCTGCAGGAGTGTGGAAAACAAACCTCAGCCCAACTGCTCACTTCCTTAGGGGGGGTCCCTGACTCTTCCACCATGAGCCAAGTTCTGCATATTCCTCTAGCTGGAATAAACTCCAGGATCTCACACCTGCCTCATTCTCACTTCAGCATTCGGATTTATACCCCCATTCCTGTAGCTATCCTAGGCCAGCTGCAGCCACACCCAGCAACCTTGCCAGTCCGTCTGCAGCTCTGCCCTCCGCCTAGCCCATCCATCAACAGGACAGGTGCCGACTGGGGCACAGGAGCATATTTGTACCCAAGAGGGTTCTTTCACCTCTTTGGAGACAGGCAGATTTGGGTTCAACCAGCTGCCTTTTCTTGTACCACGTGGATGCCCTCATGTGCTCCCATCATCCCAAAGAAAACTGATGCTTGGTTTTCTCACCTTTCAAGTGGAAAGAATAATATAAACCTGATGGGTGATTGTGGGGATGATGGCAATTATACCCTGTAAAGTTCAGCACAACTCCTGGTATCCTAAGGCCAGAGGGCTCAAACTGGGGGCTCTCAGGGGCTGTGTGGACAAAGATACATTTTCTTTGGCCTAGGCTGGGTATGCATGTTTTTTTTTTAAAAACTCAAAGTTCTTAAACACACACACACTCCAGATATGACTCTTCTTGAAAAATTGGAAGATCTGGAATCAATGGGCCTCTTCCTCCCATGAAGCGATTATGGGCTATTGCTGAGTAGTGGGTGCCCCTGTGAATAGTTTGCCTTAGTCATTCCAACCCCTGTCTGACCTGCTGTGTGCATGGCTGGTATTTGCTTTTGCTGTACGTTGCAATTCTTCCGTGCTGGTTGATGAGCATCTGCTGTCTGGGGCTCCCCCATCCTGGCTGCCCCCAGCCCCTCCCTGACCTCTCCAGGATCCAGCAGCTAAATGGTTAGTGCCAGCCCCAGCAGGGGCCTCTGGGACCTTGTTCAGGGCTGGTGTGTCTGTGCAGGTCCAGTTAAATGTTTTGAGTAACACTCCTGCCCAGATGTACTGGAGTTGCCCCGCTGTGGTCACTGCTGGGTCCCCAGCTCTGGCCTCCTGTGGCTTTGACTGCTGGCTGGCTGACTGATTCCTGTCTCATGCCCTGAACAATTGTTAGTTTCCTTTCCTTCGCCTGGTCCTGCCCTTCCACCGAAGCTAACTAAAGACACCCTACCCAGATTCTACCCTTCCCAACTCTCCCTCTCTCCAGGCTCAGTCTACACCCAGCAGCTGGGGTGGGGCAGGGCGGGGCTGGGTCCTGGCGGGTGTCCTCTCTCAGCTGGGCTCAAGGCCCCCTGAAAGTGGCAAGCAGGCCTCTTCCAGAAGCCGGCGACTGAGGGCTGCAGATGGTGCCTTCTGCCTTGTGAGTAGCCAAAGTACAGTCATTCACGACAGACCGTGGGTGTAATCAAAACCATTTTATTTCTCAGACAATGGAAACAAACAGAACAGCCATCTCAGTCAGGACGCGGAAGGACCAGCAGGGAGCAGGCAGATCGGAGGAGCTGCGAAATGGTATAAATTAATGAAAATGGTTCCGCGGGCACATCTCACGCCTGCCTGCCCCCTCAGAACGGTGCAAGCTACTGCTTCCTGGGGCCGGCACTCAGGGAGGGCGAAGGCTTGAGGATCAGCGGAGAGTGAGGGGGAGGAGGAGGAGGAACAGACTGACAACCGGGAGTAGTCCACAACCTGGACGTTTAATCGTGAAACCAGGAGGCTTCCGTCTGAGTCCTGTGCTGCCCGCACCCGACCCCGGCCGCTGTGTGACCTTGGCCACGGCGCCTCACCTATCTGGGCCTCAATTTTCATATCACTGAGTAGACTGGGCTGGTGGAGCCTCCCAGTCCCTGCCAGCCCGGGTACTCCGTGGCCCCCACAAACTCCTTCATACACTGCACTTCCCTCCTCCCACTCCCAACACTTTTATTTTCTCCCTTGAAACATTTGGCTTATACGTGGCTCCTCAAGGGCAAGGATCACTTCCTTTCCCTTTCTGTCCATGAGGTCCTAGGGGCGCGGAAGATGCCGGGTCTTCCCTGGATTGCTGCCCAGAGGGACGGCCGAGGGGCGTGGCTAAGCCGGGGCAGGGGACAGCCCGGTGGGGCTATTTGCAAAGGAAGGGTGAAGGCCGGGAATTAGGCGAAATCGCTGGCTGGACCGGGTTGGGGGGGTTCATTAAGTTCACGCCTCGACTCCAGCCGGGAAGACTCCAGGACCTCTGCCCCTCCCGCCTCCAAAGATAGCCTGGGCTGGAGGCTGCCAGGGGACGAGCCCGGGCAAATTCCAGGTTGACACTGAACAGCTAGCCCTTCGAAATCATCTTGGGGTTATAGTTACGTGTCACCCTAAATTAAACAAACAACAACTCAGATGGGAAAGCTCCCCTGTAGCCCACTCGGGGGTCCTTCATTCCCTACGAGAGAGCTAAGCGTGTCCCCAGCACGCAGGCTGCGACACCAGCCAGGCCGCAGGCGTCGCCTGGTCTCAACCCCTGGCCTCCTCCCAACTTCCGGTTTCTTTTGTTAGGCGCTGGGGTGGGGAGGGAAGCTGCCGAGGAGGTTTGGGAAGGAGCGAGGCAGCTCGGGCTGCAAATTCCCCGTCCCCAGCCCGGCAGTCTCTCCATGGGAAGGGGGGCGATGCTGGGGAGGGGGCCCAGCGGGGAGGCGAGCGGCAGCTGCGTGATTTAAGGAGTTGTTTTCGAATCGCCCCAGCAGGAGGCCCGGAGAGATGGTGGAAATTAAGTGTTTAACTCCCCCGAGGCCCCGTGGTACCCTGTTACCCTGGCTGAGTCGTGGGTGATAATGGGGTCTCCTGCAGGTTCTCTCTGGGACCCCTGGTGCTGCCAGCCTTCTACTTCAGAGACCCCAATAAAACCCAAAGCCCTAAATCAGTGCCTGCCGCATCGCGGGCAAATGAATGAAGGAAGGAACAGATGGATGAATGACCAGGAGGGCAGATGAGGATTTGAAAAGGATTGTAGCACTGCCAGGCTCCCTGCGTTAATGCCACTTTCACTCTCGCTGAAGAAAAACATTTCTCGGCTGAGCAGCCGGGAGAGAAAATCATGTTTTACAAGAGGAGGGGAAGGGTGGGGGAGAGGAAGGAATGAATGGATTTTGTGTTTTGACATATTTACTAAGAAATGTGGAAACTGCTTAGCACCTGCTAATTAGAGTCAGAGCAACCTGCATTCCCTGCGATGTGCAAATGCCAAGGGAGCTGGCGTCTGAAGGATGGGTGGGTTTTCCAGAGGGGATTATGGGCTTTTCCCAGTTGAGGATGGAGGACCCTGGGAAGTGGGAGGATGGACATGAGGAACAGAGGGAGGGGCTGAGAAAGGTAGGACCATTGAATGCTTTGCCTTAGATTTCATGGCATCTTTTCTTCTGTTGGAGGGCAAGCACTTTCTTCTCTCACTGATACCCAGCATGATGGGATAGCTACTGGGGGCACCACGAGGGGGTGGGGGGTGGTGACCAGTCTGTCCTCTCAAACTAGTAAGTCAGGAACTGAAATACTGAGGTCAAAGGACTGACTGGTCCAAGGCCCTCCCTTGTGTGTTTTCCAACTCTCACCTCTGTTATGAATCTCTCCCACCTCCCCGCTCCCTCCTGTCCAACCTGGGGACAGCTGGGGGGTTAGGAACACAGGCCCCGGATTCAGGCTGCTTAGGTCCACCTCTTCCTTCCCCCACCGGCTTACTGTGTCTTTTGTGAAAGTTTCTGGGCCTTGGTGTCTTCTCTTGTAAATAGGAGATGATAACAGCACTCACTTCACAGGGTTGTTGGGAGGATTGAATGACATGATCCATTTAAAGACCTTGGCACTTAGTAAATGTTCAGTGAATATGGGCTCTCATCTTTGAAGACTTTGGAGTCCAAGAGCTGTGAGTATCTTAGCTCAGGCAATGACAGCTGTGTGCCTATATGGGTCAGGGTCTGTGCAGCAAAACAGGCCATGCTAGGCAGTTCAAGGAGGAATTTTAGTGCAAAGAACTAGTTACAAAAGTATTGGTGGATCTTTAAGTCCAAGCAGGAGATGGTGAGGGAGAACAGAAACACAACGTAGGGAGGCAGTGTCATCTCGAAGCTGGAGGGACAAAAAGGAGAAGGTAGATTACTAGAGCCTGGGAATCCAGGCTTCCTGGTGGAAGCTGGGACCACTGAGCAGGGGCTGTCAAGGTTTGGGTCGCTGGAACCAAGGAGGCAAACAGCCACTGCTGAAGCTGCTACCCGCAGGTGGGAGGAAATACTCCATCCTCCAGTTGGCAGTGGCGTCCAGGAAGTGTAGATTGCAAGAATCCATGCCCTGGCATAGACAGCAGAAGAAAGCAAGGCAAGGAGCATCTGCACAGAAACTGGGCAAATTACTTACCCTCTTGCACTTTAGTGTTCTAAACTGTTTGATAAAAAGCAGGGAAAGGGAGAGGATGCCTGGTATGATTGTTGAGAGGATTATATAAGGCACACAAAGTCCGCAGCACAGGGCCTGGTCATAGTAACTGCAAGCCCACGATGCTCCTCCTTCCAAGATCCAACTCCATTGTTACCTCTTCGAGAAGTCACCACTGACCTCTGTGACCTTGTACCACTTTGCTCATACTTTTATGAGACTGTTTCTCACATTGCAGTGCCATTTCTGATCAGGTATCTGTCTCTTCCACTGGAGTACAACTCCTAGGAGTGTCTTCCTCCTCTTGGTATCCCTTGCTCCTTGAGCGTCCGCCACTCATAGTTACCAATGCAAGCTCTGTATGTCAGCATCCAACAAAACAGTCCGCAAGCAATGCTGAGATTTGTGGGATATAGATTTCTAGAAGTGGTGAGTCACTACCAGAATTTTAAAAGAAGGAAGGGAAAGACCAGGGAAGAGACGTGAGGTTCAAGGAAGATGAGAATAGGAAGGCTTGGAGAGAGGCATAGGGGCTTATTCAAGGTCTCCTGGGAAGGTCTCATTGGGAAAGTCTCCTGGCTTCTAAGCCAATAGGTGATTAAAAGCTTTTTTTTTTCTCTTTATAAAGGATAACACATATTTAGTGTAGAAATTTTAGAAAATTCAGGTACACAAAAAGAATAAAATAAAAATTATCCTTAATGCCAACCCCAAAATAAAAATAACAGTGAATATTTTGGAGTTTATCCACTCAGTCATACACATACGGCATTTTTTTTCCTTACTAAAGTAGTATCAGTCTGTTTCACAGCCTGTTTTTTTTAAAAACTTAACAACAATGCTTGAACGACTTTCTAAGACATTAAATATTCTTTCATGGCACAAATTTTAAAGCTTCATAATAGTCCCCTGTACACTGTCATTTGGTTTATTTAATTAACCCCTGTTACTGAAATTTTAGCTTGTCTTTACTATTTTACTGTATTAGATAATTCCGTTGAGAAATCTGTGTAGCCTAATCTTTTTGCACATTGTCATTATTTCTTTAGGATAATTTCCTAAAAGTGGAATTGTTGGTCAGTGAACATGCACATTTTTATAGCTTCCAGTAAGGATTGCAAAATTGCCTTCCAGAAAGCATTTTTTTTTTTTTTTAACTATTTGCCTTCCCCATTTGCTATGGAGGAAATGGGGAAATGTTGTTTCTGGGTAAATTTACCAACATTGAATTAATCTAAAGCCATTTTGCCAAAAATCAATTCTTCAAATAACCAATTCACAAAATAGCCACTTAGGAAGATAGATAGATAGATAGACAGACAGACAGACAGACAGACAGAACAAGCTAAAGCCAGTTCATTAAATAACCACTTAATAGAATAAATAATTTAACAAATGTACTGATTAACATAGTTGTAAAGCAATTTCTGTTGTGTAAGAAGGTTTTCATGTGGCTTTTGGGGATTGCCATCAAGCTCAAGTGGACTGGTTTTGCTTGTGTTAGCAGCAGTTTAAGGATTGCTCAGTTTGTTGAAAGGATGGGGTTTCATGTGTATCTTTAAAATTCCGAAGTGCATTTCCCCATTAGAAACCAGCACGTTGTCCTTTTCAATGGGAATCTTTCAGTTTTTACTGATTTCTTCTCAATTCTCTTTTACGTCGTTTCCTATTGCCACATTTATAATTTTCAAGTCTTTCTCAATAGTTTCTCAGTTTATTTATCACAATTGGTAAACAAGATTTAATATGTGATATGGGTGCTACTGTCACTTCTCAGTTCCCCTCTTAGCTAACCAGTTGTCCAGCACTGTAAGGATTAGTAACAAACTTACTTGCTCTCTTTCCTCAATACTTTTCCGTTGACGATTAACGTCCATTGTATTTGAGGCACTCATCAGACTGTTCATTATAATAACCTCTTCTGGCTTCTTGTACTCCTTTGCTGCTGCCCAGAACAGCTTACTCATTCTTGTCAACTTTTTTACAAACTGCTACTAAGTCCTCATATCCTAATTACTCCTTGCTAGACACCAAAATGTCAGAATTTCATGTAAGATGGGACTGTTTCCTCCCATGTCTTTAGTATGCTGGTGAATGTCTTTTAGGTTTTTTCAATTATGTGCATTTTTCGCACTCATTTGCTAATTCCTCAAACTGCATATCTGCCTTAATGCATTCCTAGCAACTCCATTTTTAAATTTCAGCATTTCCCCAGTCAAGGGATTGTCTCAGGTACTCCTGCATGCCATTTTGTTTGTTCTAACCTTTAGTCATTTAGGGCATTCTTTCATCAGCTCCTCAAATGGTGTATCAGCTCTCATTTGAGTTTCTGGAATTACAGTCACGTGGTTGTTTCTGCCCTTTTCTTGCTTAGCCCATCTTCTGGTATTTGTAAGATTTGGGGCCAACTAACATTCAGCTCCTTGCTCAGGTATTTCGTATTTATGGTGAATCTATATTCAAATTTGGTGATTCTGTTTTGTCACCGATACATTGTTTTTAATATTTCGACCAGTTTTTGTTTTGTTTTGTTTTTTGGGTGCCCCCCCCCCCCCCCCCACCCGGCCGGGGGGGCGGGGCCCCCGCCACCCCCCCCAGGGGGGGGGGAACACGGGGGTTGGCCCCCCGCCCCGGACGGGGGTGTTTTTTTTTTTTTGGGGCCCCCCCCCCCCCGAACTCCTGACCTTGAGCGATCTGCCCGCCTCAGCCTCCCAGAGTGCTAGGATCACAGGTGTGAGCCACCGCGCCCGGCTAGGGTTTTTTTTTTTTTCTGAGACAGAGTCCTGTTCTGTCGCCCTGGCTACAGTGCAGTGGCATGATCATAGCTCATCACAACCTCAAACTCCTGGGCTCAAGTGATTCTCTTGTCTCAGCTTCCCCGAGTAGCTGGGATTAAAAGTGCACAACACCAAGCCCACCTAATGTTTTCTATTTTTAGTGGAGATGGGATCTCGCTCTTGCTCAGGCTGGTCTCAAACTCCTGACCTCAAACAAATCCTCCCATCTTGGACTTCCAGAGTGCTAGGATTACAGGTGTAAGCCACTGAGCCTGGCCTCAGTTTTGATCAGTTTTGTTCTGACTTGTGAGCTCTAAGTTTTCTGGAAATTGCTACCAAGTCAATATTACCGTCTTTTGTTTTTGTTTTTTGAGACAGGATCTTGCTCTGTCACCCTGGATAGAGTGCAGTGGTGTCATTGTAGCTCACTGCAACCTCAAACTCCTGGGCTCAAACCATCCTCCTGCCTCAGCCTCCCAAGTAGCTGAGTCTATAGGATTGCTTGTGCCCACTGTAACATTTTTTAAATCTCTTCGACTTTGGCTGGCTAAAAATAGTCTACTGGATACTGGCAAAGATGTTGAGAGAGAGACATTCTCAACAACCTTCCTAGAAATCATACTGATAATATATATCAAAAACTTTTAAAATGTCATATGCTTTGAAGCTCTAATTCTGCTCTCAGGAATTTATTTTATGGAAATAATTATCAGTGTGCACAAAGATTCAAGAACAAAGATAATCACTGCCATATTATAAAATATAAACTGAAAAATCTAACAGTAAGGGATTCCTTAAATAAATTATGATATATTCACATAGCGTAATTCTATGTAGCCATTAAAAATGAGAAAAATATATTTCTTGACATGGGAAAATTTTTATAATGTATCATTAAGGGAAAGTTATGTGGTATGATTCCATTCTTGCAAGAAAAACACATATTTACATAGGAAGCAACCTTGGTGCCAGACACATGTTATTTCTTCCTCTGCTCAGAGCCACTTGAAGGTGCGAATCTGTTGACTGTAGACATTCCCCACTTTATGATGGTTTGACTTATGACTTTTTGACTTTATGATGGTGGGAAACCATTTTCACTTTCAGTACAGTATTCAATAAATTACATGATGATATACAACACTTTATCATAAAACAGGTTTTGTGTTAGATGATTTTGCCCAACTGTAGGTTAACGCAAGTGTTATGAGCATGTTTAAGGCAGGCTAGGCTAAGCTACGATGTTCGGTGCTTTAGGTGTACTAAATGCATTTTGGACTTAACGATATTTTCAACTTACTATGGGTTTGTCAGGACACAACCTCATCGTAAGGTAAGGAGCATGTGTATTTCAATGTGACTCTCATGAGGTAAACTGTGTTTCCCCAAAGGATGGTGGAGTCCTAATGGCCAGTTCCTGTGAATGTGACCCATTTGGAACTAGAGTCTTTGCAGATAATTAAGTTAAGAAGAGGTCATTAGGGTGGGCCCTAATCCGATATGACTGATGTCCTTATAAAAGGGGATATTTGGAAACAAAGACAAGGGGAATGTCATGTGAAGATGAGGGCAGAAGTTGGGGCAGAGATTGCAGCAACCCTGCAGGAGCTTGAAGAGAGGCAGGACCAGACTCTGCCTCCCAGCCCTCAGAAGGAACAGACCCACCAACACCTTGATCTCAGATTTCCGCCTCCAGAACCGGGAGATAATAACTTTCTATTGCTTGAGCCACTCCGTGTGTGATGCTTTATTACGACAGCCCTAGCCATTAACACAGATTTATGACGCTGTCCACGAGACGAGGATGCCTGGCCCAAGATGGTGTCATCAGAGTGTTCATGGAACTTGGAACTGGGACAATGAGACACTGGGCCAGCAGGACTGAGACATCACGGAGGTCCCAGGGCAGACAGGAGGACCACACGTGCGCTGAAGACTGAGCAGACTGGAGCAGGTGAAGAGGGGAAGCAGAGCTGCCACAGGACGGAGGGACGGGAGCCCCACCAGCCAGAGAGCAGCGTCAGCATCAGTTGGAGTTTCGGTTCCCTCAACCCCGACGGGCACTTTGTGCCTCGTCCATTTCCCTGGAGTCCACTGCAGCCTTTGACAACCACTCCTTTATCTGGGT
>CAUYRT010053619.1:0-23650 GCA_963574885.1 Lepilemur ruficaudatus
TGGACTACTTTGACAGAGTAGGTTTTTGAATGTAACAAGATAAGTCAACTTGAGTGGTAATATATTTTGGGAAATCAGCTCACTACAAATTGTGACTGTAAACATTGTACTGTAAATGTTTTGTAGTTTCCCCCCAATAAAATTTTAGGAAGAAAAAAAAAATCAGAAAAAATAAACATATAAATGATTTAAATGTATAATTACTACTTCAACAGTAGTAATTATGTATTAAGAAAATGTAAATATAGGGAGAATTAAATGACAATAAGCATAAAAGCTGGGAGAGGAATAATGAATTAAAATACGTAAGGTAGTTTCATTTTTTCATGAGGAAATACAAATATGAGTTAATATGAATATATGACATAATTTTCAAGATAACCACTAGTAAAGAGAATAACAATATACAAAACTGGCAAGCAATTAGAATAGAAATAATGAACAACAAAATAAAAGTAACTTAATACAAAAGAAAGAAAGTGGGAAATAAGTACAGAGTGGATAAATAGGAAATAAATAATATGCTCATAGACATAAACCTAAATATATAAGGAGTTATATTAAAGGTGGATGCAACAAATTATCTTATTAAAAGATAAATATTATAATATGGGATTAAAAGAAAACAAAATAAATTAGAACCAACTAAATATTGCTTACAAAAATAATCTTATCTATAAGAACAAAAAGAATCCAAATGAACAGATGATAAAATACATACCACACAAATACAAACTAAAAGAAAGCAAATATTACATATACTAATATTAGAAAATGTAGAATTTAAGGCAAAAAACTACAAAGAGAAACTGTAAGATTAAAATTGTGAATTCATCTGGGGGATGGTCAGGCTTGAGTCTCTGACTGGAGTGGGGGGGGCAAGGGCAATGTACGTAACCTTAACACTTGTACCCCCATAATATGCTGCAATAAAAAGAAAAAAAAATAAAAAATAAAATTGTGAATTCAACAAAAATATATAATGACCCTAAATTTATATATAATTGGTAACATAGCCTCAAAAAAATATAAACTGAATACTCAGAATTAAAAGAACAAATAGATAAATGTACAAAGTTTAAAAATTTAATATCTTGGTAACTGATAAAAACTAATGTGTTACAAAATATTTAAACAACATGATTAACCAACTTGAATTATAAAAATAGTGATTAGCAATTCTCTTAATAACTTATTGGTAAAACAAATGAAAATTAGGAAAAAATGAATATTTTGAATATTTGAGTATTAAATCTTAATAATAAAAATGTTATACTGTAGATTAATCTAAAGCAGTATTTAAAGGAAAATTTATAATCTTAATAATATAAAAGAGAAAAGATGACAAATTTATGATCTAAGCATAGATGTCAATAAACTGAAAAAAAATAGAAATTAAACAGAAAGGAGGAAAAATGGAATAAAACACAATAGAGAAAATAAAATAGCCAGAAGTTGTTTCTTTGAAAAGAGAAACATAATTTGTAGACATATAACATATTCCTAATTAGGAATAAAAAAGGGAAGGCACAATTTATCAATATCAGGAATAAAAAATTAGAAACTGATAATATCCACATGACAGATAATGAATATACTATAGTTTTATAACAGTAAATTAGTAAAACTTATTAAAGCTGATATAGGAGAAATACTAAATCTAAATCTGGATAATTTCATATCTGTTAAATAAATTGAATCTGTAAAATTTTCCCATAAAGAAAACTCCAGAACTGGGCATAGTGGCTCAAGGTGTAATACTAGCACTTTGAGAGGCCAAGCTGAGAGGATTACTTGAGGCAAGAAGTTTTAACCCAGTCTGGGCAACATAGTGAGACCTTATCTTTACAAAAAATAAAATATTAGCCAGGCATAATGGCATGTGTCTGTGTCCTAGTTTCTCGAGAGGCTGAGGCAGGAAGATCCCTTGAGCCCAGGAGTATGAGGTTGCAGTGAGCTGTGATGACAACACCGTGCTCTAGCCCAGACAACAGATCAGACTCTGTCTCAATTAAAATTTAAAAAATAAAAATTAAAAAAAAAAGAAAAAGAAAACTCCAGATTATGATGGCTTCAACAGTAAATTCTTCGGTACATTTACCAAAGAAATTAATGGAAATTATGTGCAAATGAATCCAGAGTATAGAAAAATAACTTTGTCTGCTATACTTCATGCTATATGCAAAAGTCAATTCCTCATGGGTGAAAAGTAAAACTTTATGAGTCTTAATATCTACAAGTATAAGTTCACTTTATTCTTCAAAATAAAACTTTTACATGGTAACAAAGGAGAATAGCTTCATAATTTGGAGTAGATAGATATATCTTAAATAGAATTTAATTACTGAAAAAATGATAAATTGATCTTTATTGAATATATAACTTACGATCATCCAAAGACACCATTAAGAGAGTGAAAAGGCACTCCACATACTGAGAGGAAATATCTGCAATATATATTTGAAGAACTTATATCCAGAACACATCTATTGCACAAAAGGTCTAAATAGCCAGTAAGACTATACAAAGATGTTCAACGTGATTAGTTATCAGGGAAAAAAATGAAATCATCATAATATGCCTTTCCACACATATTAGGATGTATAAAATTTTAAAAAAATTACTTAAAATGACAATACTAGGTGTAGGCAAACATATGGAAGACCAGAAATTCTCGTGAAATTATGGTGGTACTGTAAAATCTGTACAACTTCTTTGGAAAACTCCTTAAAGCAACCTATCATGCTGAATATTTATATACCACGGATCAAAGAATTCCACATCTAGGCATACTTAATGGAAATGCATAAAAATGTACTCCAAAGGACATGTATATAAATGTTTATAGTTTATTAGTAAGTATTTAAAATAGAAATAAATTATCCATCAAGAGTAAAATTTATCAATTATGAAATATTTATGTGGTGGAATAACAAAGAGCAATGTTAAAGAACAGATCACAGGTCATTTTGATAGAAAGAAGCCCGGCAGAGATGCAAGTGTATCCAGTATGATGCCACTCGTGAAAAAAAATAAAAAAGAAGTTAAAGAGGCAAACTACATGAGGATTTTAGTCAGAATAGTTCTTACCTTTGTTGTAGGGAATAATGGCTGACATGACTGAAACAAGGTTTCTTTCTGGGACACTGGTTATGTTCTATGTCTTGATCTATATGGTGGTTAATTTGATGTATTCACTTTGTAAACATTCATGGAACTGTATAGTTAAGATTTGTGCACTTCATTGTATGTGATACTTAAAAGAAACTTCATTAAAATAAAATACATTGATATCAGAATGTTTAAACTTCTAGTAGGCTACCCAAATTTGTGGGTGTGGCAGGAGTGGTATTGGGGTGGTGGAGATGGTAGTAGAACAACAAGAACAGTGGTATTAATAATAGTAAGAACAACATTAAATAAGCACATAGTCATTGCCATTAAGATAGGAGAAAGGAAAGGAGAAAATAAAACCACTTTCCAATTTTTTTTTTTTTTTGGAAGTATGTGCTATCCTGGTTCATAAAGAAACAGCTCAGGGAGGCTAGGTAACTTGCCTAAAATTATACAAATTTATATATTAATAATAGGATTGACACTGAAACCCAAGCCAGATTCTTAACCCCATACTTTTTTATTGCATGCAAACATAACTGAAATTTTTTTTAAAAATCTCATACTGATGGAAAGATCATCTTATGCTAAAGGATAACAGGTTTTCAAAGTTTTGTTTATTTTAATACTATATAACTTCACCTGCATAAATGAAGCAGATGGGAAAATATTTAGAAACCACAATATTAATTAATTACTAAAGGCCAGATGTTCATGGTGATCCTGACTGTTTTACACTGATAACTTTTACTAGGACATTCCTATTCTACTCTATGGTAGAGTTATGTGCCAGTTATCATTAATGCTAATGAGGCCTTTGAAAATTGTGAGCAAAAAAATTGAATAGGGCATACCTGCTAAAAGTAACAGCAAAATTTGTAGACTACTTATTGTCTATGTTCCCAAATTTCCCCAATCTGCTATGTACTTTCTTTGCAAATTATTCCACTTTAATTCTTTAAAAAGGAGTTTGGAACTGATAAATTTGAAACCAAAATACACTTCTTTTTCATTATAGTGTCTCATGAATATGTTCATTGATTATTAGATTAATTTGCTTTGTGTATTAGATTATTATAAATAGATTTGTATTTGCATATAATATCTCTTTTTTTTAAAAAAAGGCATAGACTTTGTGATCTCTGAATCAGAAAAATGTTCTATTTATTTAATTGATCTAAGGCATCAAAGCTTCTCACACGACTTTTGAAGCCTTTATGGGATGTACTCCACTCTTCCACTTTTCTACTGTTCTACTCTGCTCTTCTACTATTTTGCTGACTTATTCTCCACCCCAATTTGAAGTAGAAAGGCATTTTTATTTGGATCATTTAAGTAAAAAACGTGGGAGTGTGAGAAAAAAAAAAACAACTTAAAGACACGATAGTCAGCAAAGCCCTGCTTATGCAAAACACACACACATTATTTAGTCATTCCCAGGGAGCACGGCACTTTGCAATTTCAACTCAAAGATTTAAAAAAAAAAGCAAAACCAAACTTATCTCAATTCTAGGCTCTCACACATGATCTCAAAGAAAATCCCTCTTCCCAGTTGACTGGATCTTAGAAACCACTTGAATCTACACAGAAATACAAAAGAAAGATTCCTGAGTACCATTAGATTTACTCCATTGGCTCTACCCCTTAGTGTGCTTTCATTCTTGCCACTTTAATTCACAGCATTTTGTTTTTCTAGAGTAAAGCTAGGGTATCTGATTTTATCAAGCTGGTTCTTCTACAGCAGGATTTCTCAACCTCAGTACCACTGATATATTCAACCAGATGAATTATTTGGTTTGAGAAGCAGTCCTGTGCCATGTAGGATGCTTAGCAGCATCTCTGGTCCTTAACCCACTATATTCCAGTATCTCCACTCCCCAGTTGTGACAATCTGAAATGTTTCCGGATGTTGCCAAATGTCCTGAGATGGTGACAAAAATCATTTTCAGTTGAGAACCCATGTCCTACAGAATGAAAACCAACTATAGAAATACAGAGGAAGAAGGAAGAGCACATTTCTGATCAGAATATTTTAAGTTGTTTTAAGCTTTCAAAAAGGTGTTTATATTTAGATAATTTGACAATTTTCATGTATAAGGGTGGTAGAAGCTGCAGCACTGCCTCCATCATTTCAGACCGGATCTTTTGCCTTAGGCTTCACTCCGCCTTGCTCTTCATTTGGATGTCAGCTCGTAATAATTTCAGTTTCTTTTGGATCTCAGTCAGAACACCGATTTTCTGCTCCAAAATGGACAGTGACTGGGCAATGCAAAAATCAATATCATAGTTTACTCCATCGGCTACCTGCTGGATGTTCTCGCACCATTGGCTAGATTGCTTCCATGAAGTTGTTGTATCCTTCATTAATGGAATGAAGGATGTTTCAACTTCTTCAATCTCTTTTTCCTCCTTACTCTGTATACAAGGTATTTTAATAAACTCATCCCTCTGAAGGGATATTTCTGAATTTCTAATACAGTTTTCTAACATCTTTGGTGCCTCGTGCCCAATCTGATAGAGGAAATGATGGTAGGGCCTTACACCTAGAGTTAATTCTTTGACTCTGTTTGCATATCTTAAAGTGTTGAGGGTGTTTTCACAAGAGGTCATCCCTGGAGAGATAGTAGCGATCATGCAAGTGGAGGAATTCTGGCCTATAAAGGAGTCCCGGAGCACCTGCGTGAGCTTGCTGGATCTGAATGGGGTGTGAGGCTTGTTCTGACCTAAAGCCAGAATACATTCTTTGAGGGCTAGGAGACTTTTGTTAATTTCCGCCCCCTCCAGCTGCCTCTTCCGGTTGGTCTTGGCAATATCTGCTCCCCTTTCATTCCCAGCTAAATCAACAAGGGAAAACTTGCCATGAAGTTTCCCTCTTGACTTCAGGATGATCTGGAACACCGCGTGGCTCCTGGATGAGTGAGCATTGACAGATGTCTGCCTGGAAGTCCTACAGCTACTCCCCATTTTGACGAGTTTCAGCACTTCCTCCACACAGCATACCTCTTGCTCCTGCAGCCCTACCACTTGGATCTGCTGATTGCCATCCTCAAGGACTTGAAGCTGCTTCTTCCAGTTTAACAAATCATACACCTTGCCCCCATAAATCTCAAAAAATGTCCCGTAGACTTTGAGGTTCAGCTTCTTGTAAGTGGAGTTTCTGAGCAGGAGAAAGACATCCTGTGCCACCAGGGCGTAAATGCCTTTAGAGCAATCTTGGGCCCTTCCGGAAAAGGCTCCCCCCATGGTGGGCGTTTTCCCGCTGCCCGTCTGCCCATAGGCAAAGCAGGTGGCCATGCCCTTGCGGAAGATGGACTCCACCAGCGGCTGGGCGGTGAACTGGTACACTAACTCATTGGAGGCCGTGTCATCGAAGGCATGGTCGAAGCAGAAGATCTGGTTCTCCAGGTAGCGGGTGAGATCCAACTTTTGCTTGGACTCATGCACCATAACCACATTGTCCGAGGGAATGGTGATAATATCCAGGTCCTTCATGGTGGTCTCTCGTTGGTTGAGAGGTCGCTTCCTCACGCAGACGCAGATCCGATGGTCTTCCGGGGGCTCCAGGCCTGACACCTTACTGCTGTCCAGGTGCCTGCGGTACTCTTCAATCATGCACATGATTTCGTAGTTGGGGTTTCCTGTGTTGACATCCAGGGCGCGCCTAGCTTGAATCTCCTGCTGCAGCCTCCTGCGCTTCTCCCGCTGCTTCTGCAGTTTCTCGATTTCCCGTAGGCAGGGAGACTTTTTCTGCTTCATCAGACAAGGGTTGCTGGGGACCCTCACGGCCAGGCTGTCCCCCGAGGGTGATTTGTTTGCCTGGGAGGTCACTGCAACCCACCGCGTGGATGTGCTCTGATCTCCTATGGCGGAAGAGGGAGTTGGAGACAAGGGGGACAAAGGTCTGGACGGCGTGGGGTGTTCAGCAGAGTTCAGAGCTGGATTCAGCAGAAATATGGTCTCAAGATCAATTTTCTTGCCTTTTTTGACTCCTTTCTCTACCCACTCTACCGTGACCCAAGAGTGTTCTCTGTTCATCTCTGTGACCACAGCGAGGTGGATTCGCTTGTCACTGCGCTGAATCGCCACGGATATGCCCACTTGGATGTCTCCGAAATGTGACGTTAAAGTCTTCAGGGGCGAGAGGTGTGGGGCTAGAGGGAGGCAGAACTGGCTGGCCATGGTGAGTGATGGAGGTATCAGGGCACGCCTCTGAGGGCCCTTGGAGGTAGAGCCGCAGCCCCAAGGCAGCCTAAAGCGCCCAGAGCACTGAGCGCGGTTGCAGTATGCGCTTACCTTTGTGAGCCTAGCACTGTAGGGCCCGTGCTGGGCCACTGGCGTCACAAAAGGATGGAAAGAGGTGGCAAAGACGAGGGACTCTAGGTCAAAGGCAGGGAAAGGAAACCATATCCGTGGTGTTAGGGGAGCACAAAGACAGCTGAAATAAAGAGAATGTTCTCTGTTCTAGCATCCAGTGCGAGCAAAGGGACTGGAGGGGGATGAGATGGTGTGCTCTCTGAATCCTGATGAGACAGTGCAGGGAACAGAGAAGCCAAAATCGTGGGGTTGAAACCTATACGTTCCATGGACATCTGTGCCTAAGCTTTGGAAATAGCCATTCTCCCCTGCAATCTTGATCTGCAGTCTCAAAGCTCAGTGCTTTAGTTGGAGTACTACTATTCAGTTCCATTAAACTTTAACTCTCCAGTGATTAGAGGAAACAGATGAAGGTAGAGCTGTTTGCAAACTTCAGGCTTCAAAATTTGTAATTCAACAGGATCTCAGAGCAGGCTTCTCAACCCTGCCATCTTTCTTTATTCCCTCACCACCGTCAAGACGTGTAACTTGTTTAACTTTAACAATCACAACTTAAAGTTATTCCAGTTTAATCGGCTTTCTCATTACGAAATCAAAATGAGTTGAGTGTAGGAGGTCATTGTGGTAATTTGCTAATATGGAACTCCCTTTGGTACAGCATCTGGGTTTGCAAACACAAGATGTTTACCACATTCCAAGTGGCTCTGACAGCTATAAAGTGAGTTTTTTTGTTTTGCAGTTACCGCCATTTTTGAGATTAGTTCAGTAATTACCTTTCCAAACTCCTTCAGTAATTACACTTCTGGCCTCATTATCTATAATTTGGAGATAAAGGAGAGACATTTGTGGAAAGAGATAATTCATCTTATACCCCATCCTCACCCTAAAATATATGTGTATATGTATGTAAGTCCTTAGAGGCTGGTAAGGGTGGAGGCAGGGGGCTAGAAGGCAGCTAAGACCATCAAATGCAAAAATACATCTTGGCAGGACTGTAGAATTTTTCTGTAGAATGATTTGCTTGCTAAATAAATAAATACATCTACTTCCAGAGAGGCCAAGATGAGGGTAAGGCTGATACCTTATGTTCAACTCTCTTCTTCCCTCCAGCATACAATACTGACTTTTGAACTGTGAGTTGAGTCATAACTGTACTTATAGCTCTAAAGTAACATGAAATAGCGTGGTATCCTTACAACCTTCCCTAAGACCAAGGGACACTATGGAAATAAATTCTGATATAAATGGATTTTTTAAATAGAAAGTTCCTCTCTTCAGTAAATGTAGTAAAGCTTTGATTTTGAAAGGAATATGGAGGAGGAACGTTGTATACATTAAGTATGCAGTACTCATTTCAGGGGGATGCTAAATACCAGTGGAGGGATGGGAGAAAGGACTTTGGGCAACTATCTTTTTATAATTGCTAAATTTTTTTATTTGGTCAAATTACAAATATTTAAAGTTTTTTTCCCCTTAGTTTCAAGGCCCTTATGTAAATGTCCTTATTCCCATTAAGTTAAATTATAATTTTTGAAAGCATTGCTGCTTTAGAGTTAAAAAAACAATTTTTTATACTTTATCTTTGAAAAAGCTAGGTCTCTCTCAAAAAATATGCAAACTTTAGTTTCTCCAGATTAGCCATTTTTTAACACCTAAGCTAATGACTTTTGTTGATAGACAACAGATGACTAGGTCCATGGTAGTAGTACAAACACTGGAAACTAAATTTTCCTTTGCCTCCCTCTTTTTTCTGTCCAGCATGGTCATAAATGTCTTTTTAGTGATTTCAGGGCCTTTTGCTCAGTTCTCTTTTCATAAATTGTTTTCCTACGATATCAAATTTGTTCCTATAGCTTAATTTTATATATACCTAGATAGATAGATAGTTGATAACCAGAATTCTGAGTCCTAAACCTACAGATGCCCACAGGAACTCCAAATTCAACAAATCCAATTATTTTATTTCTGAAAATGGCACCTCTTAGTTGTTGTTAATTGCTTTTAGTAGCTTCAACATCTACCCATCTTCAAAACCCTGATGCATATCTTTGTCTTCTCCCTCCTTTTCAGTCCATCCTGACTCAGAGAGTCCTTTCCCAGTCTCCAGAAGTCTTCTGTAACTAGAATATCATTCAATCTCCCAACCAATTATCCTCTTGTTTTTATGGGAAAACTCCCCCAGTCAGGAACTCAGTCTATTTCTCATATCGCCCCTAGAATTATTTTAAAAGGTACTTCCTTATCAATGCCCTGCTTACCAGTGTTTGAATAGCTCTCCATCATCCTAAGGATATGGTATAAATTGCATATGAAGGCACAAGGCACATTGCCATCTTGTTTACATTCTCATCCTGAAGCTTTACCACGGTCCACACTTAAAGTTAAGCCACACAAAAGAAATTAAAGTATTTTGAGCACACCATTTTCTGTCAAATTTCTCATTTCTAGTCCAATGGCTCTTAATATTAAGATACATGAAAATCATCTGCAGGGCTTGTTCAAACATAGATTATCGGGCCCCATCCTAGAGTATGTGATTCAGTAGGTCTGAGGTGGGGCTGAAAATTTGCATGTTTAACAAATTCCCAGGTAATGCTAGTGCCACTGGTGCTGAGACAACACTTTGAGAATTACTACTATAGCTTTCCTCATCATTTTCCTGAACTTTTCAACACCTATCTCAACCATCACTACCCCTGGACAAGTTTCTCTGACCCTGTTGATAATAACGGGCAAAACAGCAGCAGACTGAGACACCTCCTCTGAAGATACAGTACATATTACTCGTTGAATTTGGCTGGTTAGGGGACCCCAAAAGCCTAATTTTTAGTAGTGAATTAAAACAAATTCTCATTGGTGAACATAACAATAATTTGTTATAGAGAGTTGTTTGGATGCTTTTACAATTTTGATAATCTAAAACTGCATTTGCAGCAATATTTTTTTATATCTCCTGATATAAAATTCAGAATTCAGAAATCGTCTGTGTAACTCTCTCATTTAATGGAATTTATTCTGACAGACCACTCTATCTAAAAAAAACACTGTGAATCTTGAGTAATGAGATAAATATAGCACTTGTCCAAGTATGAAAGCCTGGATATATGTTAAGATATCATCCATGACCATGACTTGAACAGCTATTGGCAGATGAGCAGTTTTCCCAGATTAGAGACTGAAGCCACCCCTGTATTTTTTTACTGACTATAACCAAGTAGTAAGTATATACAAAATGATTACCATGTATTCTTTTCTGCCCACCAGGAGCTTCCATTTATATATTTTATCCTATGAACCTACTAAGAAGCCTATGCCTCAACAAATAGCTGATAGATCTTCATTTCAAATTTTCATTTTTTCAAAAGCCTAACTAGTATCGAGTATAACTCCACAAGAGCAGGTAGTAAGGGTTGAAGTAAGTGCAGGAAATAAGCTTCATAATTTTCATTTATTAATTACAGATATATTCCCAGTTTGGGACTTGTCAAAGTTGATTTATAAGAGAGAATGTGATTTCTTGCCTCATTTTAGATACAAATCTCCCAGGAGAACTGCATCAAATACATGCCTTTCTAGTACTGTTTTAATAGACATCTGGCAGCTGCTGGCTTGTTTGATCACCTTGGGGGTCTGCAATTTTTAGTATATGGATGCAACCTGAGGTTGATTTAGTTCTTCAGAGGAGTTCAATAGATTACCCCAAATCTCTTTGAAGAAATGAAATGCATCATTTCCAGTTAAATTTTTTTTTTAAAAGAGTAGAGAGGTCTCTTACTAACTTTATGCCTTTAGAAAACAAGGAAAAATTAACTTTTAGAATGTGAATAGTATTTTACCATTACAGCTAGTATCTCTGTCTCCTGACATTTCAGCATTTTTCCCAAGTACTCCACAAAACTTGCCCAGATAAGTCCAGGCTTCTCCAGCTCTCTCACTGATTTAATGGGCAAGAATTGCTTCTATGATGACATTAACTCAGAGCCATCTTTCCCCAGCTTATTAAATGGAGTTACTTCCTTGGGTATACACCTATGTGGTTACTATATATCTGTTGCTTGTGGAAGCTCAACTATAAAATTAACCAAGATGGTAAAGCTAACAATTGTCAATGTCTCACTTTAAACTCATTTGTATTACTTATCTTTTAGCTTTCAATTTTATTTAGCATGCTGAGGGGAGAGGCTGGGTTTTCCTTATATTCTATATATGAGTGTTGTTTACTTATAACTCACACAACTAGGAGTTTAGCTACAGCTCTTTAACTTGAAAGATATGCTATATTTTTTGCCTTTAGAGAGTCTTTAGATTATATAATTCAGGATATTTAAGACAATTTGATATGAAACAAAAACAATAAGGGATATGTAAATCTTATATGTGAGAAATAACTGAAGAAACTTGGCTACTTATCCTAGAGAAAGTTTGAGAGACAGACCTTTCTATATACACTTAAATGGCTACACTATAGAAGTGGAACATAATTTGTTCTATTTGATTTGAGGTGTGTGGACTTTCAAGCATTCAAGTGCTAGGCCTTCAAAGCTCCATTTATCATTACTTTTCTTGGAAAGTATTCATAGACAGCTATTGCTCCCTTTCCTCCACCTCAGTCACAGCTGAATTAATTTCGTTCCTCTCAATTCTCATATTTATTTTTGACATTTCACTTACCGCTGTGGATTAAACGTATCTGCATTTTTCTCACCAGGTGAAAAATTAAGAGCCTTGAGAGAAGGGAAGAGGATACCTTATTCATGTTTATATTCCTAGTATCTGGGATATAGACTTATTAAGTTTCCTAAAACTACAAAAACTAGCACAATAGAGAGAGAGAAACTTCAGGTCAAACTAAGGAACTCATTCAGTCCAGTATGCATTCAACAAACCTTAATGACTATCTTCTAAATATCCAGGTCTAAGCTAAGTGGTAAATTATGCAATACTACAGAAAACAGTTCTGGCCTCTGCCCTCATGAAGCTTATAGCATTATTTTTGGAGACAGATATTAACAGATATCTATCTAACTATCTATACATACACATACACCCACACACACATATACACACTGATAGATACAGATATGTAGATAACATTCTAATAACTGCAACAGTCTAAGATTTGGGGTTCTATCATCATGTATATTAAAGCAGAGACTAAATGACAACCTGTTGGGAAAGGTAGTGCAGAATGTATTTACATGACAGATTCAGGAGTTGGGCCAGCTTTGTGTTCTCAAACCTGGCTACATATCAGAATCACCTGGGAAACTTTTACAAAGTACATATTGACAGGCACCACCCAGACCTGTTGAGTCAATCTCCAGGGACTAGAGCCTGGGAATCTATATTGCTGAAAAGCACCCCAGGTTGTTCTTATGTTACTGTGAAGCCAAGAAATATTGAACTGGATGCCCTCTAGGTCTCTTTCTACTCGGAGATTTTATGATCCTGTGGTTCTGTGAGTAAAAAGATGATCCTTTGATATACCCGTGGCCATTGAAATGTCTTTTATTTTATTATGTTGAATGTTTGAAGACATTCCTGCTTCAATGAATGAGACAAAACATACAGTTTTAATGGGAAAACTACTTTTAGGTTTCTGCAGATTTGCTATAAAATATAATCTTTAGTATTATTGTCTAACATCATAAAGAAAAATTGCATGATATCAGGACCTCATATCATTAAAGGTTTGTAAGCATGAGAGCATTTTTTTTTATCTCTCCTGATGCTTTAGAATAGCATATTGCCTATAGTAGATATTTAATGAATGTTAAATTGTTAGATAGCTCAGGCAAATAGAACATATCAACATGCCTATTTTATTGGTTGCTTTTGCATATTTGCTAAGTGTGTAGATGAAAGTTATTCAAGACTGAAAACTCTTAGCTTTATGTCTTAGTATGATCTCTGTAGGTAATATTATAAGCACTATGTATCATTGTCAGAGCCTGATATCTGCCTGTCAGAGTAACATAGATTTACATTTTGCAACAGTTTTTATATCTTACCTAGAGATATAAAGCCTAAAGACTAAAGTTCCAAGAAATAGGACATGATGTCAAAATAACCAGTTGATTCTGGGAAAAGTAAAATATGTTAAATAGTTGGCTGATTTAATGGAGATAACCAGTTGACTATTTTATATTTCAACTATATGTACACAGTGTTGTATAAGCTGCTAGGATTTGGGAAATTTTGTACAACTTCCAGATAGAAACATTTACTGTTAGTGAATATACATTTGGTTTGGTGCATAAGTGATATTGCTGGTATTACACACTTTGTGTAAGGACGTATACTAAAATCAGCACTTAACAATTGCTTGTTTAGTCAATGAATAGATGGATACGTATATAAAACGATGGCTGTCAGACCACAGCAAACATGGATTTTTCAGCCAGACTGAAGTTTAAAAATGTTAATTTGGATCATGTTACAAACCTATTTGAAAAATATCTTCAGTGGCTTTCTATTATACTGCTTAAAAACTCAACCTTTTCTTTACGGCATCCAAGACCCTGTGTAATTCACCCTTGGCAATCTTCCCCATGATCTAGTATCACCCTTCTCCCCTTTTAAAAATTATATTTCAGCTACACTAGTCTTCTCTTAGCTCTTTGATATACCCAACTTTGTCCTGAATCACGGATTTCACACACCGTGGTTTTCTTGGGACTAGCTCTTTAACCTTCTGGTCTTCCATTTAATAGCTGTGTGCTTTTGTCATTTCTTGGATTTCAATCCCGGTTCTACTGTTTCCTAGTTCTGTGACTTTGATTAAGTTATTCAATCTTTCTGAATTTCAGGTATTTTTTTAATCTATAAAGATACCAATAATATCCACCTTATAGGGATGCTCTGAGGATTGTGTACAATATTTATGAAAAATGTTTAGAATCATGTCTCTCACACAGTATGCACTTAATACATGGCAATTATTTTCATACTTTGTAATTACTATATTTACATATTTTATTTTTTATTCTCCATTTTTCCTGTTAGACTGTCTCTGCATAAAAGAAGAGGACCACTAAGCTACAGATCTTTAGTACAAAGAGCACTAGTAAGGAGGCCCAGGTTTGTCAGCTCAAGCACTAATTTTTATTTGACCTTGAGCAAGCAGCATCATTTTTCTGAAATTTCATTTTTCTACCAAAAATAAAAATGAGTTAGACCAAACCTCTCAATTCTTCTCTGGCTCCTACATAAGAATGTTTTCAATTGGCAAAGAGTTAAGCATCATTCCAAAGGTCATATAATTATTTCCACTTTGTAAAAGATTCTTGAGAATGAATTTTGGTTTATCTGGTAAATAATGAAAATTCTTTATGAATTATAATGGAGAAATGATGACAAAAGTATTTGAGAAAATGTATGGGTTTAATGGGTACATACAGATACCTAAATACACTCATAAGTTTAAATGATACTTGGAGGATGAATTTATAGTATGCTAAGATAAAGCTCTCCAAACAAAAAGGTAATGAATTGCTTCTTACTCTATATTTAGGCCCATTGGCCCATTTGTATTTAATAAGAGTGTTGGACTTCTTTATAAGGTATTTATTTCTTTAATCAGAATAAAACTTGTATACAAAAATCTAATTTTCATCCATATTTGACTGGGTATGGATGTGTGTGACTGTGTACAATCAATTTATTCTCATAGCTTTCTTTTGTTTACCTGTAAGTAGTACTATATATGGACAAAATTATTAGAGAACTGTTAGATGACTCATTAAATATTTCCAGAAAATTCTGATTTTAATTTTATTAAAAATTTATCTTCTGGGAAGGAGAATATTTGAAAGTGAAAAATATATAGAATGGCAAGAAGTTGTTCTAGAATATTTTAATATTGTAAATGGGACCCTTGACATGGGCCTTGTTTCCTACTTCATCATTATATAGTAGACATAATATTTTATAAAAGAGCTATCTAAAATAAGATGGGAGAAAATATTCTCACTTTTATCAGATTTTATTCTGACTTACAATTACCAGCCTCATTAATTAAAGAGATAAATTTTATCAAACCGATAAAAATTATCCATTATAATGATTTGCCAAAAACTGAAAGTAATATATTATCTATTAATGAGATATAATCAATTTTTATTACTTTTATATGTAAGAAAAATTTTAAAATATTACTAGGAGAAAACCTATATTTAACATTACTGTTACTAATTCTTAATCATGCAGAAATCCTATTAATTTACAGTTTAGTGTTAACTTCAATCTGTGAGCTAATAATACTATAATAGTTCTATACATGTGTAAATATTTCTTTACTGTTGACAAAGTACTTATAGATAAATCAGCATTTTTGATTCCCCTAGCAACCTATTGAAATGAACAAGGTAGATAACATTTGCCACAGCTTACTAATAAGAAAGCTTGAACTCAGGGAAAACCTTTATAAGCCGACATTTCTAAAAAAGTGATTTGAATTGAGATAAGGGCATAGATTTATATAGTAAGCTGAGGGTTCTTCCCAAAATATCTCAGAGCACAATTAAAAACAAAAACACATGCACTATAAGGATTATAGTTCTCAAATATAAGGCTTGGGCAAGTTATTATCTCTCTAACTCCCAGATATTTCATTTTGTTTTTCGGTATGTAAATATGAGTGGTACCTGATGCCTGTAACACTATGGTGAGGATACTGAATGATAACCTATGTTACACTCTTAGGTAGGACCGACAGTAAGAATTCAATAAGCCCCCATCATATCTTCAAGAGAAAATAGTAATGGGAAACGTTCAGTATTGATAAAATGTGAGCTTGCTAAGTAAGATTTTCAATCTATATTACCCAGGACTTATAATTTGTCCATAGATGTTTATAGGCTTTATGTGTAAACTGTCTTTATAGTATCTGATTTTCTAGGTTCACTTGTGAAAAAATGATTTTGTGGTGTTAAATGCCCAGCAGAACACATGATTTTTTTCTATTTTTCTAATTGACAAATAATAATTGCACATACGCGTGGGGTACATAGTGGTGTTTCGATGCATACAATGTATAGTGATCAGATCCAGGGTAATTAGCATATCCATCAGATATTCCGCATAGTTGAATCACAAAATTTTAGACTTGAGAAGACTTATTGTCTTTTCCTTTATCTTGTTTTGGAATATTCTTCAGACAGACGATCAATCAGACTTTTTTGGTTTAAGACTGAAAACAGATGGGTTTTGAGAATCTGCCTGTCAATGGAACTGAAGAGATACCATTTCATTTATTGTGCATTCATTGAGCACTTATTATTTGCCAGGCACCACACTAGGCATATTATTAATGTTATCATCTTGTATATTACATGTGCTTTTCCTGGATAAAGTGTTTATATGAAATTTATTAAAAACTAGGGATATTTTTCCTTGTGTGGAAAACTTGTGTACATCTAAAAGGACAATGACTATATCTGTTACTTTAATGATCAGTTTATTTCTATGATAAAGACCTTTCTTGGGCTGGGAGAATAATTAAAATTTTAATTTACATCTGTATTTGATAAAAATGTTGAGTGGTGAAACTAGAACCAGGATGTCCATTATAGTAGCTTTGGAGAGGCAAAAAGAACCAGAAAGAAAGAGAAAAAAAATCTACCATGTACTGAATGGCTCCAATGTACTAAGCACTTTATATCTTACATGATTTTGCCTTTGAAACTTGCTTCTCCTGTTTTCCCTACCTCAGTGAATCTAGCTAGTTGCTCAGTCCCCAAATCTCACTCTTCTATTACCTCCTGATATCCACATTCAATAATTCTTTATGTTCTGTCAATTCTTGTTTTGAATCTGTTCATATTCTACTGTTACTTGTGTCAACAAATTACTTTGGCCCACTATTATTTCTCATATATGAATAGATTACTGCAACAAACTTCTAACTGGTCTCTTTTCTTCTAGATTTGTCTCCAATTCAGCCATATCCATCAGATGTCTTTTTTAAACCATATATCTAAGGAACGTTTTCCTCTTCCCTGGGCCCCAATTGGTAATGCCATTCAAAAACTAGCACCCTCAACCTTTCCTTTTTAGTCTTCCACTCTTACCACCTGTCTGACTCTATGCTCCAACCCCATAGTGTGCCAGTCCCAAATGTGGTATGATATCATGGTAAATGGCTCATGCATTAGAGTCAGGTAGACAAAGTTTCAGTTCTATAACTGTTCACCTTGAGGATTAAGTGAATATGTAAATTTCCTAGTATAGTGTGTTACCTACAGAACACTCTCTGAAATAGCTGATAGTTTGTTATTTTCTTTGCCTTAATGTCACCTCTATGTAGAACCTCATATTTACCTTATCTCCCCCCAACCTTTGTTTCTTGCTTGGTTGCTTCCTTTTTGTGCTTCAGGTATTTCATAACTTACATGTCACTTCATATAAGAAACTTTCCCTTAGCTCTAAAGATTGCATTAGATAATTCTCCTGTGTATTTCATTGTTTATCTCTTGTAGCACTATTCTGAATATGTCACTTTCATGTTTTCTAAACTACAAAATAAACTTCTTGAATGCAATGACTGCATTGTTTACTATTTCATTTCTATCATGTATATGCCACTCAAAAATATTTGTGAACAAACAATGAATAGATGCATGTTGGAACTAATAATGATAGATATTGTTTACAGAAGTTTTATCACGTGCCAGTTTCTAGGCTAAGTTTCAAATATCTTTCTTACTTTCTCTGTCTCTGTAGGCATATATGTTTCTCTGCCTCTGTTTCTCTCTCTCTCTCAATAGATAGATATATGTATACACATATGTATATATGTATACACACATATTGCATAAACATGTGTATGTAAAATATATTTTTTTATAAAATATATCATATGTGCATTTATATATACACATAACATATATATGTGTATATATAATTCTATTTAAGACACATATATACTTAATTCTATTTAAGTCAACATAACTTTATAATTTTCTGAGACCTTACTATCTTCATTTAACTTCTAAACATTTAAAGAAATTTGAGGCTCAGAGACAATAATCCTTTGCTGTTGAGCTTTGAGCTTACAATTTTGAAGGGGCAAAAATGGCTGGGATTTGAGCTTCCATACAACTTGTAAACCCACTTTTTTTTTTTTTTTTAACCACACCATACTATCTCCAGTTTATAGCCTAAATGTTGTTGTGAAAGAAGCTTCTGGTACGAAAAGGAACAGAAAACAAAACAAAACAAAAAACCCTGAATATAGCATGCCCTGAGAAGATTTGAAGATTACAGCAGAATGATATTTTCCTGAGGTCTCATAACTGTTCAAAACTGTCAGCACCTGGCATATTGAATTTGTAGAAATGAAAGCTAATCTATAGGTAGACTTGTGCTGTTTTCCTTTACATTAAGTAGACTTGCAATGGGATATGACAACATGTTCTGTCTTCATCTTCATGTACCCTGGATGGATCCTCGTGGTTTTTAGTCTTTCCTTGCTTATAGCTTGTGCTTTGTGTATACTCTCACAGAAAGTATACTGGAGTCTCTGAGCAAAACATTGCTGAAGAACACATGCACTGATACTGGAAGTGTGTTCTCTAACTGGGGAACTGTTTCACTCATCTAAAAAGTGATTCACTCATCTAAAAGAAAATTAACCGTCTCACAGAGTGCAGCCAAGTCTCATTCTGAAGTTTGAAGTGTGACTCCATGTGGAGCTAAGGTTGCAGGACCTTTTCTGTTCTTGCCTGGATTTTGATCTTTTTCCCTTCTGAATTTGTAAACAAAGCCTCCTCTCTAGGCTTGATAATTCTTACAGTAAGTCTCTGGCCGAAAGAAAATGATTCTTCCAGAGTATGGAGAAAAATTGGCCAGATTTGAGAGTGTTTTGGATTAAAAGTGGCAACCGTGTGCCAAAACCACTAAGAACATACACATTCCCTCTGCTTCCACTCATTTGCGCATAAATTACAGATCGTGTGGCTGCAAATGTTGTACAGAAAAAGTAATGCACAGCTTCTCTGGCACTTTGTGTAAGAGACTAGTTGCTCAGTTTATGGTGGCTAGATTTTATGCATAAGAATTACCCTTCATGTTTTGCAATTTATCTACAATACTTTTCATGTCAAAACACACTACCGTTTTGAAGCCATTCCACAGCATCACTTATAACGGTCCTTTGTTTCTTACAACAGTAGTTCAAGACCCTATTTAATAAGATTCCATGGACTGGCTGATCCTATCTCAAGGTTAAAAGACAGAATGGCTTCGGTTTTGATACCCTGTCTTTTCACTAATAAGAAAAATCCCCAAATAACAGTCATTGGTGAAACACTATCAAGACATCAGAAAACAAATTTTACAAAACAACCAAAATAATCCTGTTATACTTTTGTGCTATATTTTTATAGTGCTTTTCAATTTGCAAAATCAATTTACATGTATTAACTCTCATTTAGTAATCTGGAGAAAGCCAACATTTTTGAGTATCTGCTTTTTAGTAACCATTGAGCTAAACTCATGTAATCTTCACTACTGTCATGTGAGGCAGACTGTATTATTTCTCGTTCTGAGGGGAGGAAAATGAGGCCTAGAGAAATTAAATTATAGGACCAAGGTAACACACAGCTAATCATTGTTAGAAACACAGGTTGAAGATCTTTTTATTCCAAATCTAGCACCCCTTTTGTGACATTTTGCTTCTAATCTATAATTAGAGATAACTCTTTTAGAATTAATGTCAATCTTAGCTAGCCAAATTATTAACAATGCAGAAAACAATCAGTCCTAAGTACATCTAAGAATTTCCCAAAATGAGCTATTTGAAAAATTCCCAAATTGTTCCTAACTGCTGTATATTGAGCAATAAAAGAAATTGCTTTCTTGTATTTTTCCCCTTTGTGTTTGTGTACCTGCTCACAAAAATCATCTCATACATAATGCAAAGTAATAAACTACAGCTTGTAATGGCTACAAAGCCTTGCCCATGTGGAAATAGAACTGGAAATCCATTATAGTGATGCATCCTTCAAATGCAGTTCAAGTTTGACAAACATTAAACAATTTGGGCAGGCACTTGCAACCAATGTTTTCTCTGAGTGCTTTTTAGGTGTCTCATCATCATGTTATTATTCTAAAATGCCAGGAAGAATTAGCGATTTCCTTCAGGTAAATCACTGTGGGTTGAAATGCCACACAGGACTAACCATTGCTCATTTTCTTGTGGAGAAAATAATATTAGCTCCCTATTCACAAGTTGTTTTCTTTTAAAATGGCAGTTCCCTTGAAATTTAATTTTCTTTGTGCCTTCTAAAAATATGTTGCCATTTGATCATAATCTCAAATAAAAGTGGTGTTTTCGCAACAAAATAAGCACATTCTCATTCACTTATGAAAACACGAATATAGTTGATCAGTGGCTCTGTTTCCTTCTGTAAATGAAACAAAATAGTGCCAAAGGATTAGAGGAGATCTCTTTTAACAACAACAACAACAAAAATCTCACCTGACTGAAGAAAGTATTCTGCTTTCATAGACTTGTTTTATGTTCATTAAGAGACATTCATTGGGAGAATCTAAATAAATCTGTTTTTTGAGGTCTTTTCCTGCTATTTTAGAGAGGAAGAGGTTCTCAGGCTCTATTTATTTATTAGGAGAAAACATATAATATACACTTTTTCATATTTGAAATGCATACTGAAGACCATTAGTTTGGGTCATTGTGTTATTTCCGTGAAATGAAAAAAATTTTGACATTTGTATAGGGCACAAGTAGGGAGATTCAAAGACCATATACTATCTCAAAAGCATCCCCTTCTTAACCACATTTACTTCTGTTTGGTGAACAGAAATTTCTTTTCTCTCTCTGCATTTTTTGTTTCATTATGAAAAAATTAAAACAACCCAAAGAGCAGAGACAATAGGACAATTTACTAAATACCCATCACCCACAGAAGTTATCTTATCTGTACTCTTCCCTGCTCCTGATCATCCTCAGAATATTTTGAAGCACATCTAATTTGCTTCTTAAATATTTCAAAATATATTTGTACAATATACTGTTATTTTGAAAACCATCACCAAAACATCATTATTATATCTAACAAACTTAACACTCCCTAATATCATCAGATAGGCAATTATTGTTCAGATCTCCCTGATAGTTTCAGAAATTTCTCTTTCCATTTCATTTATTCAAATCGGGATCCAATCATGGTCCACACATTGCATTTCTCTGAGATTTCTGTTAATATATTTTAACATGTATGTTTGTTATTCCTCCATCTTTTATTGTGTGGAAGAAAACAATTTATTGCTCTATAGCGTGGTTCACATTCTAGATTTTGGCAATTGCTTCCATGTAATTTTTTAAACATCTTCCTCCACTTCCTTTATTTTCTGTAAATTGCTAGCTTGATATCAAGGCTTAGAATACTTCATAGGTTGGCTTGCACACTTTTTATTTTATCACATCATAGGCACCTAATGTCTGGCTGTCTCTCTTTTTTGTGATGTTGTAGATCTTACAATTATTCAACAAATAATCTCTCTCTCCTTCCAATGCTTCCCTCTCCCCAACCTTCATGAGAAAAGTATACCTCTCCACTACATCAGTACTGAGCTTAGACATTTGACTTGCTGTGGCCTATGGATTGTGAGGGGATGTGACATTCACCACATCTGTGTCAAGACTTCAAATGTGTTTTCATGGTCTGACTTAGCTTCTATACTTCCTGCTTTCTGCCATGAGAATCATGTGTTTCAATCGTGGCTGCCTCTTTTATCTTGGGTTACAGATTGTGAAGACAGGAGAAGTTGACCTGAAACCAACTCACCATTTGGAACCAAGCCCAGCTTAGTATCCACTGACCCACAGATCCAGTGTTTTTATAAGCAAGACATAAATGTGTGTGATTACATGCTACTGAGTTTTGGGATGGTTTTTTGAGCAACATTGTGGTAGTAAAAGCTTAATGATACAGACATTAATATTAATCAGTGGATTGAGGTGTTACTGGATTGCTCTCTCTTCTTTTAACTTAATGGTTTTAGTAACTGTTGATGATTTTTGCTTAGGTTCTTCATTTGGATTGCAATATGGTAACAGTCTAAATTCTAATTCCTCATTCATGCATTGACCCCAGAAAAGTACCTGAGAAGGTAACTTGAGAGTTGGTTTGTGAAGGAAAGTCAGGGTAATTTTTTTTTTATTCTTTCACTTTATTTGCTAGTTTTAAGAATTATGAACTGGTTCCGTAGGCTATGCCAAAAGTGACCAATCAAATTTTGTTTTAAGCATTTATATACTCATGGATTTTCATTATTATAAAAGCATCAAGTTCTGTTTGATATATGTCCACCAATTGCTGATATTAATCTTTCTGATACTCACATTGTCTACTCTTAAAATGTTATTTCTGTGACGAGTTAAACCCAATATTAGTAAGTTTCTTAAAGAAGAGGCCTGGAGCTCTGCACTTTCATTTTTTTTTTTTTTTCCTAGCGTAGCTCCGTTTCCTTTCTCTAAAATCTAAAAATAACTACTACAGTTTAGGGAGGCAGGGAAATTGCTAACAGTAAAATTCCTTACTGGACTGAGTCAAAGGCAGTGGTTGCTTCCCGTTTGGAAATGCCCAGAGTAGCGTGCAGTGAATTTGCAAATAGCTCAAAGATCTACCTACTATCTAAGAATAAGAGACCTCGAAATTATTGGTGGTGATCCCTGACATAAAGATGGTATCCCAGTTAAATGATCTTCAGTAAATGACAAATAAAGGATTAACTGCCAGGAGCATTAGCCCCACTAATTCAGTATTTATAGTCATTCAAGTTATTAGCTTTTTAATTAACACTGAAAGATCTGAAAGTACCTAATTGTATTCCATTCTAATTACATTAACAGATTATACACATGAAAATTAAAATTTTGTTTTTCTAATATTCTCTTTAAGAATGTGCAAATAGAGTTGATGTTTTCTTAATAAATGTCTCTCAACTGTTATTATGTTTCTAAACAAAACAGACAAAATACAAGTTAATGGTGTTCATTTAAGTATGTTGCATCCTGTTGGGATTATAGAATTAAAACAGGCTTTATCCAAGGGTATTAGAGATATACCATGTCCATTTATTTAATTCACTGTAATAATAATCTGCTCATTGAATTATTTAACACATCTTTTTATAAAGGGCTTTGTGCATTCAGATTTGAATGTGAGCAGAT
This sequence comes from Lepilemur ruficaudatus, assembly GCA_963574885.1. Lineage (NCBI taxonomy): Eukaryota > Metazoa > Chordata > Mammalia > Primates > Lepilemuridae > Lepilemur > Lepilemur ruficaudatus. The sequence goes on from CAUYRT010053619.1 coordinate 23,627, forward strand.
CGGATTGGTCCATTTATATCCTTT